>CATIWR010070946.1:0-16419 GCA_949677035.1 Omphalea diandra
TGGGGAGTGGATGTAGGGATTGTTTTGCCCGAACCACTATAAAATCTTTGTCTCCTTGCAATTCTTTCTTCTTCCCTTAATCTTTAGTTTAAATTTTTTAAACACCAATTCAACCCCCCTTCTTGGTGCCTAGGGACAACACTAATATTTCCATTAAGTGTTGTTTTACAGAATTAAATTAGTCTTTCAATTAGAAGTTGGATGGAGTTTATAATCTTCAAGAAGGCAAAGTTCATCCAAATTCGTTGTCAACAACTTTTAATTCGCGACTGCGACTTTGCTTAAGAACATGTTGAAACTAGGCTAAACGAATTTGCAGGGATCATCTTTGCCACGACTCATCCAAAGATGGGAGCGTCAAAATCATAGACGAATTCGCCATCACTGTCACGTCTCCGTCGCGATCGTAAATTTCAAAGTGACTAAACAGGGAACCAAGTCCACAACCACAACATGCCAAGTGTCTCAGGTGTCCATTGAAGAATAAAACTCATGAGGGTGACATTATGGGTAGCGATTGTGATTCATGAAGATGAAAATTTCCCTTCAAATAGAAGAATTCGCATCTCAGTCGCACCCTGTACAAAGACTAATCACGATCGCAAAGTTTGTAGGCAATTAGAAAGCAACGGTCATATTTTCCTGATGGAATAATGAGGAGCTGACATGTGGACTAGCCGTTAGACATAAATAGGGTTTTTCGCTATAATTTTTAGCTCCCGTATGGAAATTGGAATGTCGTAATCACGAATCTTCAGTAGCGACCGCGACTCCCTCCTGTCATGCAATTAATGCAAAATCTACCTAGCATATCTTGAAGATTTAATGAGCTTCATTGTTAATGTCTCTTTGGTGGGTATGAGCTATAAATACTCCACCAAACAAATGTAAATGCAAGTGAATTCATTAACTTGTAACAAAACTCTTGCAAATTTGCTACTCATTCTTTCAATTCTTCTGTATGTTTTAAGTGATGTTTGGTGTGAGCATTAAACACCAATTGTAATAAATTTTAGTGTCAGCCTGTAAAAACACTTGAGGAAGGTTATAGTGTGAGCCTGTGAAAACACTTAAGAGAGGTTTTAGTATAAGCCTTAGAAAACACTTGTGAGAGAGGTTGTTGTGTGAGGCTTGAAAACAGAAAGTGTAAAAGTTAGGTGTGAGCTTGGAAACACCATTTTCAGTGAGTGAGACACCCAATTGTAGAGAATTGGAGAGTGGATGTCAGGTTGATTAATACCCAAACCACTATAAATCCTTGTGTCTTTTTTCTACTCTTTCTTTATCCCTCACTTTAATTTTTATTTAAACACCAATTCAAAGCCCCACCCCTTCCGCCCCCCTCCCTTCTTGGTGTCTAAGGCCAACAATTGATATGAAAGCTCAACACTTGTTGCAAACAGCTAATGAAATGTTACAATCTCAATGACCGTGGAGAGAATTCAATGACTATTGATAGGGTATAATGGTTATATGTTCAAAAGCTAATAGGATTGCTTCCCTATGTCTACTAGCTATAAAGATCTTTACTAGAACCTTTCAATAGTCTTAGAGAATTTGTGAAGCCATTATTTTGAATGTACCTTTTCTTCTTTTTTTTTTTTTTTTGTGTATTTTTGGATAGAATTAGTTTTTTGAGTTTATAGGTAACTTTTGAGTTAGTGAGTGTAGGCTTTCTTGAGCACAAATTATAATCTTGTTGCCTATTTTAGAAGTTTAGATACTTAGGATTATAATTATCTAAGGTGTAAAGGTTGGTATTTCATCCATAATACTTAGATGGATTTTTCTCTCTTGAGCCTTGTAAAAGGAAAGTGAGAAGGTTTCTCTTAAGCCTATAAAAAGAGAGATTACCCCTACACCTATAAAAGGAGAATTTATTCTTGAGTTTAGAAAAAAAGACTAAAGGCCTAAGTGGTTGTTAAGGAAGTAGATATAGGCACATTGTCAAATGACTATAATTCTTGTGTGCCTTTATTTTCTTCCTTCTTCACCTTCTTATTCTTTCAAAGCAAGAGTGAAATTGTGAATGTTATTTTGCTATCAATAATACTCAAAAGTTCTAATAAGTTCTAAGTTTTCTTAAAAGCATTCAATTTCCCCCTCCTCCCACTTAAGTTACCATTCTCATCAAGGAACCAGCAATAAGGAACACAAATCAAATTTTCCTTTTTCTTTTCTAATTTTTTAAAAATTAATTTTTTAAGTAAAAAAATATATATTATTTTGGTATTAGCCAAGCAGAACATGTTACATTTTGGGCTTGTTGTTCATTAAAGTGAAAATGGAGAGAATGCAAAACATAAAAGAATTAGGGACTTTAAAGAACAAATAGAAAAACTAAGGGAGGAGAGCATCAAAATATAGAAAATAGAGAAAAAATATGGACATGAAAACAAAGAGATCAAGTAGAGAATTTGAGAGAAAAAATTATAAATGAATTTAGATTATTATAAAATTGAATTTTAGTCCATAAATTTTATTTTTAAAAATTTTTCTATCATTCATTTTCTTGTAGGTTCAAAGTAACCATGTGTACTTGAAACTACAAACTCAATCCAATCTAGTAAAAACTACTAAGGTACCGACTCTGAAGGTCAATTTCAATCCACTGGATTTTGAATATTAGTATTTTATTTAATTAATTTGTGTGATTTTCAAATTTTAATTATGACTGTGGTTAAATTTGTGTTTTTATTTATATATTTATCTCAGTTTTGTGATTAGTGAGAAAACTAGCAAAATAATTTGAAATGTAAAATAAAATTTTCGTAATTGTTCAATTTAATTCAAAACTTGAATTATGATAAAAATTTGTGATTAAATGATCTTAATTTGGGTAAATTGATTAAAATAATATTTTATAAATATTTTAATTTTAGTTTAATTAACTATTTACTTCATTATTGTTTGCTATATTTTTTCGTGATACTTGCAATAGTTCGATTAGTGTATTTAATTTATATATTATATCAAATTGGTTAAATTAAGATATTTTTAATATATAACATCTTTAATTAAAAAATATGAGCATGTCTATATTAACTTATAAAATTAGAAATATAACATGCCTATATATCTAGTTATAAATGATTAGTAAGGCACAACAAGCCTATTAAGATAAAAAGAAATAATAAAGCACAACAATCTTCACATTATGCAATGAACAATTTCAAGACAAAAAAAAAAAATCATATAATTGTGAGTACTAAGTTTGTATATAAATTGATTAAGAAAAAAATCGTTACAATTATTTTTTCCAAAAGTTGCCATTGGCAATCGAAATGCAAAACATGCCATAGACATTCACTTGCCTAGATTTTATTATTTAAGCAATGGATGAACTCCAAAAATTAAGCGTGCTACAATTCCAAATGAAATAGTAAATGAATTCGTTTCGTTTCAATTAGTGTTTTACTCAATAGATGCAGTAATTATTGAAATAATAAAATCAATTATGAATGAGATAAAAAGGAAGACAGAGACATTAGAAGGCATCTTAAAGACAATGAGGTCACCTTTAGTGGGATTTAATAATTGTGGCTTTGAATATGATGGAGAAAGCAGCAATGTTTGAGCAGAGTGGACAAAGAGAAGATGGCAGTGATGCTTGATTCCATTAAGGAGCAGTAATATCAATTAAAGTGGAAAGGAAACAGTGCGAGGAAGATGAAGTGATAATATCCACATGCAAATGATTTTTTTTTTTTTTTCCTTTTATGGTGTTCACATCAACATAAAAGATCCACTTGAAATTTAATTAATTTTAGATGATACCTTCCATTTAAGATGTAAATTATCACTCTGGCGATTTTATTTTATCAACTAAAATTTAAATATCATTCCCAACCCAAGCCGAGAGAGGAAGAAAGAACAATCCTCAATCATTTAATGATATTCCAAAAGTAAAATGAATTCCTAGCCGAAATATAGCAGCTCTGTTCCGTTGATGTCATACAAGGAATTCACAGAGTAGATAACCTGCATACGCTTCAAAGGATGAATTGTTCGTATGTTGAAAGACTTGACTAACTGATGCTTTCATTACACCAAACAGTAAAACTATAGCACTACTTTCTATAGTCAAAATTCAACATTTTGCTAAACTCAAACATATCTGCCTAAGATTGTCTTCATGTGACGATTTTTCCTCAACTACTCCCATGAGTCAAAATTTCTGGTATCTGTCATCAACTTCAGTTAACAATGAGATTTCCAGCAAGGCTTACTGCTGCTGCTCATATATCTGCATATCTGCCTCAGATAAAGCAACCATTTGAGGAAGAGTTTCAGAAACGTGCAGATCCTGCATCTCATACCTGGAAAACATATAACAAGGAAATGTCACAACTCCATATAAACATAGTTCTGATTATATTCAAATTTATATAAATGGACTAAGATCAAAATTACCATAGCTCTTCTGACTTCTGCTGTACAAAAACTCTGTAGAACCCTCCTTAGGTTTTCCATCATGAACAATATTGGCAATCAAATAATACTTAGAGGGCAATCTCTCATTCTCTTTAGGCATTGGCAAAGGAATAAAATCCTTCAGTTCCAAGTTCTTCACAGGAAAGTTAGCAGCAACATCAACATCAATTAGAGGATTGTCCAACAAAGATAACCTCCACTTTCATTTTGTGTCCCTAGATCTACAATACATATTTAAAATACAGCTTACCCTGGGTTGGATTCTTCTCGATGAAAAAGTTGTTCTTTTTAAACCGCTGCATGTGTAGTACCAAATACTTTGGCAATCTGGTGACCCTATATTTCATCCGGGCTTTATATGAGGGCGGACAACTTCAGTCACTGTCTCACCATCAAATTTCTTCAGTATATTGAACAGAGGAACCTAAAGATAAGAGCACAAGTAAGATCCCCTCATCTCTTGAGGAAGAAGGGTGGGGGGGACACAACAAGCAGAAAAAGAGAGGTCCAAACACACTAATCAGAAATGCATACAAAATTCAATCAACTTACTACAACTTCTCTAGATATAATTTCCCAAACCAAAACCTATGCAGCTAAAGCCACTTCAATAGAGTAAAGCTCTACATGCGAGTGCAAATGCTATTAATCAAAGCTATAATAGCATCATCAAATCCATTTGGCACTCAAAGGTGCCTAAAGTGAGAAGCAGCATAGATAGGCAATCACCACACTTCTTGGTCATTAAGCAGCATTTAGGTTACAACAAAGGCTAACCCATCATTCTGTCCCCATTGTTTAATATGCCCGAGTTACTATTTTGGCTCAGTTCAAGATAAACCTATTAACTTTGTTAATAGACCTTTGAACAACCAAGAAAAAGCAGTCAATAAAAGTCATTTTAGGGATACACCCAAAACCAAATAGCAATTCTGTCCATTTCATCCACCACCATCGCATGGCTCCTCATTTCTCCCACCAACATCCAACCACCATACAGAACTTGCACTAAAAGAAAAGGAAAGCCCATCTCTTACTAGCAATCTACTACTGTTACCATACTACCAATTTGCTCTACATCCCTACAATAAATCAAAGCCAACTCAATGCTCGAGGAACCCAGCCATCAACAGATCAATAAATGCATACCAACACTTCACCGCAGGTGAGGCAAAATAAGGTGGCAAATGAGTCTAACAACCATTCGCACAGTCCAATGATGTAGCCACATGTGTAGGCAAATCAATATAGTCTCAAAATGCCATTTCTCAACTAAAAATGATTAAAGTGGCGAGGAGTTGTATTGATGAATTTTGCCAGTCATAAAAAAGTTAATAACCTCTCATCCACATTGCCCCTACATAAAACTAGTTAAATTTAGTGTAAAACAATTTACTAATAAATGCTAAAAATTTAGAAAAAGAGTTTTAACTTATTCATTTTATCAATATATATGATCATACAGCCTTTAATCGATGTGTGTCATCATATGATTTAGATTACATGTAGTCTCGAATCTCTTTTAAAGAACCATTAATGGACTATGCAACATTTATCATCACAAAAATATAACACATACGATGGTTATATGGACAACCTTGACGTCATTTACCAATTTATAAGTTGCAAGATCAACATTTTTAATTGTTACCATCACATTTCTAAACTTCCGCTTCTAATTTTTTATATCACGCTAATAGAAATCATAATCAAGTATTATATCCAAATCAAATATAACATGTGCAAACAAATATAAGCATATATGAATACACTTACTTTCTGTAAGTCATCTTTCAACTTTTAATTCTTAAATTCAGCATCGTAATTATATACTATGCGTTCTAGGCACAATCAATGGCAGGATACCACTACACATATTTCGTCGCTACTATGATACAAGTGTGGTGATCAAATATGACATGGTTTTTTTTTTAATTTGCCACAAAGTGCTAGATGAGAAGTAGGGCTGAAGATTAGCAAATGCCCAATTATCTTTGCTGTCAATCCACCATAGCAAATCTAAAAAGCAAAACTTTATTATCTCCATATAGTACAAAAGTTATTAATATTGTTTCCTTGTATTTTCTATATAAGAAAGTGTCGTCAATATGAAGCATTTTCTCCTAATCATGTATTGAAGGCCTAAGGTATTGCAAACTAATGCTTCATATTGATGACACTTTATTATATAGTAAAACAAAAGAACAATGTTGATAGTCTCTGTATTAGATATAGAGAGACAATAATTTTTCCTCTTACATTTAATATTGTGGATTATGAAAATATAAATAAATGAGAATGGTGCCTACTTCTCAATCAGCACTTTGTAATGACCTCCATGGGCATACCATCAATTTGGCTTCCTACAATCTCTAATTACAACATTAGATTTAAAATTTAAAACTGAATGATGACTTAAAGAAAACAAGTGCATTTACACATGCTTATATTTGTGCACACCATGCATTATATCTGATTTGGAAATGATGTTTAATAATAGTTAATGTTTTGTTAAACAATATGTTAAAAGAATATCGGCAACGTTAAAAAACGATGAAAGCAAGTAGAGGTGACGATCTCGTAACTTATAAATGGGCAAATGTCATAAAAGCTACCAAATGATTTATGTATATAACAATGATAGGTATTATGGCTTCATGATGACAAATATTATGGAATCTATTAAAATTCTTTGAAAAAGATTCAAAATTACATATAGCCCGAACCATATGATATCCACTATCACGATTATAACATAAATAACATCAAACAGAGATTGTTTGGTATGATTAGACATATCGAAAAAATGAACAAGTTCAACTCTTTTTCTAAATTTATGGCAATTATTAATAAATTGTATGATAGTAAATTTAATTAAGCAGTCTTTTTATAAGTAGATTGTTAAGCCTATATTAATGTGTCGCCAACTTGGAAAAATTCTATGCAAATGCACACGTGGATGATTGGTTATTGCCTTTTATATGATAGGCATGATTCATCAATCGAGCTTCTCTTGGATTTTTCTCGCTACAACACCACCTTATCACAACATTAGTTGAACGATATATTTTTGAAACCCATAACTTTCATTTTCCAAAGGGAAAGTGCACAATTATATTGCAAGATGTGGTCATCATAATTGGTTTATCTATAAATGATTTGACTACGACATGTTTATTCAAACAACATTCAAGTGAACTATATGAATAATTTTTAAACATCAGACCTCACAACACCATCTAAAGTGTCCTTCTAAACATGACATAGCTTTCTATGCAATTTTGAGACATACTAAATAATACAATATAAATACCATCTAATAGCATGATATAACATTTACTCTATCTCGCTAGAAAAGTCCTATTCATAAATAAGAATACTAATAGAGTCAATTTGGTATTCCTACCAATATTGGAGGATTTCCAGCGAGTAGGCCAATACAATTAGGGAGGAACATATTTTGTTTGGCTATGTAAAAACATATGCATTGCAATTAATCCAAATGCAACATATATTAATACTAATAGAGTCAATTTGGTATTCCTTCCAATATTGGAGATTTCTAGCGAGTGGGCCAATGCAATTAGGAAGGAGCATATTTTGTTTGGCTATATAAAAAGATCTGCAATGCAATTAATCCAAATGCAACATATATTAGTAGACCATCATTCATACTGCAGATCTAAGCATGAAAACAATTGAAATGAGTTGGTTATACCCTAAGAGATGTTAAGCTCTACCAAATGCACTATTAGCATGACAATGAGTACGCAATAATAGATATAAACATTTGAGTATTTAATTTATAATCATGTCCAACTATGAATTTGTTCCCAACTAATCACCTGCTGGTGCGATTACTCAAATATCAATTCATACCCTCGAGTAATTCAATGCCTACTTGACCAACAATGACATGATAAATAATAATCAATGTTTTATAAATTTTAAGTTTCACAACTATATTAATATAATTCTAATTATGTATTATAATATTCCTTGTGGAAGTCTTATAACAAGGACATTTTACAAATCTCCTAGAGTAGTATTCATGAGATAATTAAATTTAGTGTACAATTATGTCTAGTACTATACAAATATGGCTTTCTACCAATATAGCCTTTAATAACTTATTTCATATTCTCCACTACAGACTAATGATTTACATCTACACAATCTCATCAAAATATGATGGACTGTGCTACTTATCATGCCCAATATATCACATTGTGGGACTATATAAATAATCGAGTTATTACCCGAACATAATTGATACACAAATTCACTGTTATTCTTAATACCTAAAATGATATTGTTATGCGACTAGGCATTGAATATCACGTCAAGAGGCTACATTTAGCATTATGGCAAGCACATTAATATTTTTTTATACAAAACAAGAATTCATTCATTTTAATATTTTCATGTCTTGTTATTTTACAAGATTATGTACATATTTAAGGCAACTAAAAATTTGTATCTGAAAGATGACAGGATTAAAGCCATGCAACACAATTTTAAAGATTCAACTCCACAAAATATGGTTGCTATCTGACAATCAATGGATAATATTTTCATAGCTATGGATGAGCATCGACCATTCACAATACCTCCACCTATGCATCTCATCCTGAGATAGTTCCTTCAGTCCAAGGACGATCTACTTATTCCTTATGGTAGCATAGATGTAATTTTGTTATTCCTATTCCACCATCCTAATCATATGAACATGTACTACAACCTCTATCATTTCAAGCAAATGACTCTTCTGACGCATGTGGATCATCGATTCTAAGAACATTACCTAAAGCAAATCCAACTTCTGCATTAGGTCCACTTTTGAGTCGAGTCCCTCACATCCATTTCATCATTTACATTTGGACCCCTCTATGACAACTTATATGTTTAAGGCCATTAGCATCTCTTATGTCTCATATGTCATAAGTGTCATATGTCAACAATATTTTCATGATATCTTTCATTTCCACCAACTTTTACACAGACTTTAAGAAATGGCACTCATCTTCAACACCACTTGATCACTAATTCTAACATTTCTTTCGAGCATCTTCTGAAATTTAATGACAATTCAACTCACATAATGCTCAAACATCATTTCCTCCTTTAATACTCGCCTTTACAACATTTATAACTAAAAAGCATCAAGAATTCCAAGAACCACAAATGGCCCTAACCCCCAATAAATGAAAGGCACCTTGTTGATGATGATGATGAGAATACTAAGATTGATAAGGTATTCTAATGCATTAACTCAAGAGAACAACATTTAGAAATATAAAACCATGTCAAAATATCAAACACCCATAATGTGGAATTCGTGGCGGAAAATAAATAAACTAAAAATTAATTTTAATGGCGACTTCTTTCTTTATATCAGTCAATTTTTTATTAGACCTAATGGTAATTTAAATCCAAACTTTTGCACATCAATGCGATTTTAGCCCAAATTTTACAAATTGTCAAAATATACTAGAACTATGAAATTGAGTACAATGTCAACCCAGTCCATATATTTATTATGTAATTTCTAGTGAAACTTATATCAAAAGATGATAAAATTTGATTGATATGTCTTTCATATTTATGTATTTTGCAATTCTAACTTGTTACATTATTATTTACTTTGATCAAAATATATGTTAAGTCAACATTGCACTCAATTTCGGCCTACTTTTATTAGTTTTAAAGCTTGCACCAGAATTACATTGACGCATTAAAGTTTATATTTAAATTATCATTATCAAGTTCTATTAGTTTAGATTTAATTTTAATACAGTTAATAAGTTAATATTCTTTTATATTCTTACAAATTTATTTAAAATAATTAAATACAATAATTTTTCATCATAATAAATACAATTAATTACCATATAATATATAATTTCTTAAACACAAATATTTAATCATGAAAGATATACTTGCCCTTATCAAAAGTATAAAAAGACAAAATGGAGGCATTTGGTTGTCGGAATTCAACAATTCTATTTGAAATCACTTTGCTAAAAAAGTAAATTTATTGGTAAGTAATTCCAAAAATGTAAGATTCTTGTATTTAATGGGATAAAATTTTTAAAAAAATTCAAAATTAATGTTTTGGATTCATACATGAGATAGTTCAAAGAAACTCACATAAATTACTACCAGGTCTCTGATGCGATTGTATATTTTTATTTAATTAACCTATATAAAAAGTCATATAATAAAATTTATAATGAGCAATTCAATATAAAATAAAATTATAATATATAGTATTAACAAATATTATTCAACAGTACTAAATAGTTCCTCTTTCTAAAAAAGTACTTAACTACTATAACATATTAATAATTCAAAATATATAGCCTATAATAATAAAAATTTAAGAAAATCTAAAAATGATTTAATTACTCAATGAACTAAAAGATACTGTAGTTTTTTTATAATTTAACAATTACTTTAATTAAAAGTGAATGCTAATCTATATTCGGAATTTTGAGTAGAATTGTCTTAAACACACAAAGTTTTATTAGAATTGTCTTAAACAAACATACAAGTTTTAAGTAAAAATACATATAATGTTATATATGTCTATATATTACATTAATTAAAGATATATTTATTAGTATAAAATGATATAATTTTTAATAGTTATGGAAAATAATATTTTCACCGCATGAGGTTGAAAAGTACTTTCTTATATAAATAGAAAAGTAAAGATGTAGTCCACAGATTTATAATTGTAGCTTTCACAGGGATATAACTTTCCCGAGGTAAATCAAATACCAAAATTTAACATTTCTGATCTAGTTTCCCTTGAAATTTCATCAACCAAATGCCCTCAATAAATAATTTAAATAAAAAAAATTTTTAAAAAGGATCAACCTTCGTCTGCTAGTTAAAGTTGCGAACAAGATGTGATCCTATCTCATTGGCAATTCACTTAACCTCTATTTGGAAATTCAAATTTCTAACAAATTCAATGGAATTAAATTATATTTCAATGATTTTTTTTGTTTGAAAAGTCCAATTTAAAAGAATTAAATTCTTTTGTTTAAAAATAATAATAATTTTATGAAAACGCTAAATTAAGTCGAGTCAGAATTTTGAGAGAAATCATTCTAATTAAAAAATTAGATAAAATTATTAATAACTTTGTAACTTAAATTGACATTATACTTATTTTAAATGAAAACATTTAAGAAAATAAATTTCAATTCATTATACATTTATTCCAAATAATAGAAATCAATTGAATTCAATTAATTCAAAATTCATTCCAAAGTTTCTCCTCTTCTTTTGTGATTTGTTCCAAATGAGGCTTTAGTCATACTAGTGGAAGGCTAATGAAATATCTCAAAAGAGTCCATCTGCTAATTGAGCTAGAGGACAAACTTACTTTTTTTTACTTTGACAATTTTTCCCTCTCCTAGTAATACTCCTGTTTGACAAATATTTACCAAACTCTCCTATTTCTCTTAATACTTTTTTAAAAAAAATTCTCACTTTGGATAAAAGGGCTCAAGAAGTAACCAATATTCTTTGAAGCCACATCAAATAATATCATAGTAAAAAAATCCATTCTCCTATATACTTTGGAGTTTGGAACTAAATTTGATTATCAAGTCCAATTCTAATATCATGTACCAAAGTGGGGACTAATCAACATAACCTCCCAAGAAAAGTGACTAAGTAAAACCCTTTTTTTCTTTATAAAATAAGCAGATAGAGAGAGAAAGAGATGCTTCAAAAAGTGTTATATTTTTTTTTTAATTACCTTCAAAAAGAATGATATCAGAATTTCTGAACCACCATATGCATAGTAGTGGGACCATCATAACTAATAACACACAAGGACGAATTCCTAGTATGTAGCCTACTGTAAAGAAATCAAAGTCAGTTCGCTCCAGCTCTAATGTTCCAAGAACACAATAACTTTGAATTCAACCATGAAATTAACAATCTTTTTGAGCTCAAAAGCATTACGAAACAACCAGCTCTACCTAGCTTGCTCGTAAGACAACTAGAATCCAAAGATCTATCAATTCTGTTTAGTTTTCGGTCATATGGCAAATATATACATTCTAATATTATTCAAATAAATCAAAATAAGCCACTTTGGATCATGGCTTATTTAACAAATTTAGAGGAGAAATAAAAATTTGTATATTATTAAGAATCTAAGAGCTCAATATGTTTCTTCGACCAACTTTTCAGCAAACATGGTATTAGATATTTGCTTTCTCCTAACATTGCCAATTTAGCCGAAGTTGTGTTATTGCCCGAACTACTGCTATCCTTTCCCTCGATGTTACAAGCCTTGGATTTGATTTAGGAACCAAAACTAGAAAGAAGAAAGGTAGAGAGAGGTTTAAGGAAACGCCAAAGTTGTTTATCGAGTACAAACAATGGATTGTGAAGGCTAACTAAAGTAGGGTACAAACAAAACCAAAACCCTAAATAATAAAGGAGTAAATTAAAAGATTCAAAGAAAAAAGCCCACAACTGTCTTTTGTCCTATTTTCAACACTAAATCATGGGGTTGGTGGAAGAATGAGCTTCCTTCAACTCATTCATGGTTAGGAAAACAAATTGAAAGCTCCACATCCATATAGTGAATCATAATAATCTCTTATCTCCCTCCTCTTTCTACATTATGCAACAGTTAATGAGAACTTTATTTGTTGCTAAAACATTTCCTTCTTTAACCAAAAATAATATATCAAATTTTCATTAAAATGTAATATATAGAATCCAACAATAATGTTTGTGTCCAATATAAACTCTATGCGACAAAACACTAAGTAGACCCAATTCATTACAATTTATAACAATTAAATTCATTAATATGGCTGTATTACAAAATTGGAAATCATATGGATCTTTCTTGATGAAGAGAAGAGATATCAAAGATGCAAAGAAAATATGTTTATGAATTAAAGACACCATTTGTTTTATGACAAATAACTTGTCTATAAAAAAAATTTTTCCCAGGAACATGTTTCTCGAGGAAAATATCTTCTATCATTTGGAACATATTGAAAAGACATTTTTTTTTTTTTTTGGACTTATAAGATTATAACAAAATTTAGAGCATAAACATTTTTCATTTATATTATTTATTATTCAAATATGAAAAAATTACATTAAAAATGAAAATTTTTATGAGTCCTACTAATTATTAGTAACCACCAATGACCAACAATGACTAGTGATGAGTGTTGATGATGAAGGATAACCAGTAGTAATAAAAACACTACTAGATATGTGTTTATATGTTTTATTTTTCATTTGAATGAGTTTGTCTAATTCTAGAAAATAAAAGAAAGTCATTTTGCTTTGAAATGGCTTAATTTTCCATTAATCAAGAAAATAGTTTCTATGACCAATTTTTCTGAGCATACCAAATATCAAAAAATGTGGAAAACATTTTCTACAAAACAAATAGAGCCTAAGTATTCAAATAATACCTAGTTTGGTAATAGACATCAAGTACACGACCTTTACATTTAGCTTAATAGAGAACGTATCATGTACCTGCGGAATTATATTCTTTTCCATCACATCTTTAAATATAGGTGGCGGTGGCAAATCAAGTCTAAGCATCAAGAATGGCATTCTAGAAATTTCCGTAACAACACCAGTACGTTCATTCCAACCATCAGTACTTTTTTGGATGCCATTCTGTTCATCTCCATTTTCTTTCTTCTCAGCAATAGCTTTGCTTGGAATCTCTTTTACAACCTCCAACTCCCCCCGTTAAGCGAAGAATGTTTCAGATAAAAACACCATTGAGGCAAATAATTGACAAAAGTAAGAATCGAACGAAAAGTTCTTTACAAGGAGGGGAGGAAAAAAAAAACCTATTGACAGGGAAAGGAGTTAACCTGAAAGCACTCATAAATGATGCTGTTATTTTTCTTTGAAGTTTTAAGATTTGCATGTAGCGTATTCAGAAGCCATGCCATGAACTCCACACGATCAGACTGTTTTCCTATCCGAAACCTTTTTTTACTGGCTTTCATAACTGCCTGGAGAAATTCATGTGGGCTCACCTATGAATTCAAAATAATTAGAAATATGAATTCAAGAACAATAACTTCAATGACAGTATCACAGACGTCAAACCTGTCCTTTAAAATTTTTAGCATGCCATATCTTCCGCGTTAGTTCTCCAAAGCCATGAACAAGGGGAGATCTGCAATGCTGATAGTTTTCAGGGATAAGGAAGAAATTCCTCAAGGGTGTAACTCTCATTAAAGACTGAATGGTGACATTGACAAAATCAGTCTCTTTAATGTTATTCAGGCCCACCTGCAGATTTCCAAAATGAAGGAATAAGTTAATACTGCCAGAAATGCCATCTTACTGCATGTCCAAGATTGATATAGATCATAATTTAGCAATTGTTATATAACAAATCAGTGTCAAAAGTGAAAGCATGTGTACCATTCCAGGAAGGTAATCAGACCCACCAAATGCCCTAGACCATTGCCTGTTTTTGTCCAGTTGCTCAACTTGATCCCTAGTAAACCTGCATAAAGAAATAAGCCAAAAATAGGCAACAGAGTGCTTCAAAGCACTTCAATATCCAGGTAACATTAAAATAAAAATTCAATTAATAACATGCAGATATGAAACATATCACTAACACCAAAGCAGATCATAACTAGTTAACAGAAAGTCAAAAGGCATATGACTAAGGCTTCGTTAGTTTCACGGAAAATAACTTGTTTAAGGAAAACATTTTTTGAGAAAATATTTTCTGAATAAAATATTTTTCGATATTTGGACCACACTACAAAAAATATTAATTTTTGTTTTGATTTATTAGATTATAATAAAATTTAGATCATAAATATTTAATATTTAGACTATTTATTATTTAACATATGAAAAAATATATTAAAAATGAAATTTTTTGCAGATCTCACCTATCACTGAAGACCACTGCCGGTTGACAATGATTGGTGAAGGGTATCGGTAATCGCAGATGACCAATAATAGTAAATATATGTATTTATATAATTTATTTTTTGTTTGGATGAGTTTGTCAAATTCCAGAAAATGACTTTTCGTTTTAAAAATGAAAAGTAATTTTCTTGAAAAATGACTTAGTTTTTACTTTGATTAGAAAAATATTTTCTGTTAACCAAATTTTCTGAATGCACTAAATAGAGGAAAATACGGAAAATGTAAGATATGTGTAAGATATGCAAGATAATGAGAATTATTCAAATGTTTTTCACACCATCCATTCCCATATAACAAATTGACGCCATTAAACTATATGGAAATCACCCCAAGAATCAAGTGAAACTAGCGTAGCCCCAAAATCCACCTCTTCATTTAGGTAAAATAGCAAGCATGTTACAAGAAACCAAGCAGGAAGAACAACTACCAAAAATAGTCAGCCACCCATATTCAATAGATAAAAATCACAATATCAAAGCAACAATATCATCACTTGGTAGTTGGAAAGGAACTAGAAAATTTTTTAGGGGCCAGCAGATAGTATAATAAAATTAAATGTACAAGCTCTGGTCCTTATTTGGCTACCAGAAAAAAATTATAGTCCATGATAAAATGATAAGTAAATATTAGTTTCAATTGGAAGAAATGATAAAGACTATTTTGGGTACAACGAAATCTATAATCCACAGAAGATGCACAAAAGCAGAACACGCACGCACACAGAGAGAGAGAGAGACCTTGGATTGAGAACATGTCGTATGTCATCTAGTGATGGATCAATAATCTTATATCCATCAGGAAGGCAATAAACTTTCTCAGTCTGAACATGGTATCCTGCTTCAAGGCTATGAGTGTATGCATGGGATTTCTTCCCCCTCCGTTGGTAATACTTGCCACAAACCAAGCACGCATATACATTCAGGTTTGACAAAGAGACGGAGCAAAATTTCTGAAAATCAAAATCCAGCAGCTGAAAAATCATATAAATAGATTATATATATATATATATATATA
>CATIWR010070947.1:0-12733 GCA_949677035.1 Omphalea diandra
GTTTAGCAAGTGTGAAAGTGATAAATTGCAGGGGTATGCTGATAGTGATTGGGCTAGAAGTGTTGATGATTCTAAAAGCACTTTTGGTTATGTGTTTTCTTTTGGAAGTGAGACATTCTCTTGGAATTCAAAGAAGCAAAAAGTTGTTGCTCAGTCATCTGCTGAAGCTGAGTATATCTCAACTGCAAATGCTGGAAATCAAGCCATTTGGTTTAGAAAAGTGTTGACTGATCTTGGTTTTGTTCAAGCTAATCCAACAGTAATTTGGGTGGACAATAAGTCTGTCATTGCCATTGCAAAGAACCCGGATCAGCATGGAAGAACAAAGCATATTCTAGTCAAGTTTCATGCAATTAGGGAGGCTGAAAAGGCTGAATAAATCAAGCTCTAGCACTGTTGCTCAGAGGAACATATTGCAGATATACTTACCAAAGCTCTTCCAAGAGCTAAGTTTGAATTTTTAAGATCAAAGCTTGGAGTCTTCAAGAAGAATATCAAGGAGGAGTGTTGGTCATTGACATTCTTCTAGAAGACTTTAAGAAAATATTTTTGAAGAAACTTGTTAGCAGCTTTTTGGTAAAAAGCAGACCCTATAACCATGCCTCTGTTGACAGCATGGTGTTTATGTATTTGTGAGGACAATGAGCTGTAAAACAGCATTCAACATATTTGTATTAGCTATATGAGCTGGTTTTTGTATTAATATGATGAATGAAAAAAGAAACTTGTGTTTATGTTCCAACTTTTCTCTAAAAAACTTATTGTTCCAGCACTTGAAGTTTTTGACTTCTATGTGAAAATGAACATCCTTTACAGATGCCTGGGTTGTGTACTTTCTCACCATTTGTTACCGATACTTGCAGTCTTGGTTTGATCTCTATTGGTAGTTCCAATTGGAGGGCAGCTTACTTTTGGACAAAATTGTCTATGCTTCCTGAATCAACGAGGATCAGTATTGGTTTTCCTACTACCTGTGTTTGCAACTGCATAGTTTGAGAGGTTTTTATTCCAGTAATTGCATGGAGAGAAATCTTAGGTTCCATTGAAGAGGGTTCATCCTCATCTTCCTTTTGTTCTTCCACCAAGGGGCAAAAAAGTCTCTTACACTTATGCCCTATTGAATAAAAGTTCATCACAATTAAAACATTATCCTTTTGCCCTGCATTCCGCCATTTCAACCCTGGTCAAACACTTAATAGGGGGAGCAACAATGTTGCTTCCCACATTGGATGTCAATTTGGCATTGTTGCTTGTCTGTGGTTTCAGTTCTCGACTGGCAGCTGAATATGGAGCGATACTGAGTGATTTCGGGATTGCCCATGTTGTTTGAGCCTGCCATATACTAATTCTTCCACGATTGTGTTGCAATTTTCATTCAAAAGCTTGAGCCAAATTCATAGCAAAAACCAGATTGGGGGGATTTTACATCTCCACATCCACCATTAAAGTCTCCATTAATTCCACAGCGAACATGTCCACCTGTTGGTCTGGTCATACCAAAGTTGCTTTTGTGATGAAGATCTGAAATTGGTGTTAATACTTATCTACAGTGTTGGATATCCCCTAATAGAATAAAAAACGCTAAACAACACAATTTTTCATTAATAATTAAAAAAATATAATAAAAGATTACAATTCTCACAATTTTTGCTAGAATAATTTTTCTAACTCACTTCTTTTTTTTTTCTCTCCTTCTCACTTAAGGCTCTCAATTTTTTGGATGGATGAAAATGATTTCTTAAACACATTTATTTATAGTAGAAGAGAATTATTTTCAACTACACACTTCACTTGGACATAAACAAACCAAGTGGTTCAATCCTACCCTTTCATTTCACTTGGCTCTCATTCAACCAAGTAGCCACTTCTAATACCACACATCTTGTTTGGTTTCTATTAAGCCAAGTGGTTCAATTTCTACCACACAAAATACTTGGCTCTTACTTAGCCAAGTAGCACAATTTTAACTACACAATTCTAACAACACAATTAATTAATTAATTAATTTATGTTGATTCTTAACACTCCCCCTCAACATAAATTATCTCTTCTTGACTTCTTCTCTGGAGACCATTCCAAGTAGTCTTCGAAACTTTTCAAACTTGTCTTTGTTGAGACCTTTGGTGAAGATATCTGCCACTTGATATTCTGTCTTCACGTTTATCATCTCAACTTCTCCTATAAGTACCTTCTCTCGGATGAAGTGATACTGCACTTCCACATGCTTTATTCTTGCATGAAACACAGGATTTTCCACCAAGCTTATTGCTGATTGATTATCACAATATAATGGAACTGTATAGTCTATTAGTTGATGTAGATCTTTCAGCAATTGAATTAACCATGTGCTTTCTTGTGTTGCCATTGTTGCTGCACGATATTCTGCTTCAGTTGTTGAGAGTGAGACTGTTTGTTGCCTTTTACTACACCATGTTATTACACCAGATCCAAGGTTGAATGCATAACCAGTTGTAGACCTTCGAGTGTCAACATCACCAATATAATCAGCATCATAATAACCTTTCAATTTGTTTTCTACATTGTGCTTGTAGAGTAAGCCAAAGCCAACTGTTCCTTTGACATATCTAAGTATTCTTCGAACAGCTTTTAAATGAGTGCTCTTTGGAACTTGCACGAATCTACTTATTACACCAACTGCATAAGCAATGTCTGGTCTTGTCAAGGTTAAGTACATTAAGCTACTAACAATTTGTCGATACATGGTTGGATCTTCCAAATCTTTCCCTTCTATTACGTTCATCTTTGAATTCATTTCTATTGGCATAGAGATAAGCTTACAATCGAGCATTCCATACTTTTGAAGCAAATCTCTAGCATACTTCTGTTGACACAGAAAAATTCCTTCTTTTGTTTGATCTACCTCTAACCCTAGAAAGTGATTTAATTCTCCAAGCTCTTTCATCTGAAAACGAATTGAGAGATTTTCCTTGATCTGGTTGATTTCTTCTTTGTCATCTCTAGTAATGATTAAGTCATCCACATAAACCAAAATCATTACTTTCTTTCCTCCTTGAACTTTGACAAAGAGATTTGAATTTGCTGATGAAACTAAATATCCACTGAATATTAGAAACTCAGTAATTTTCTCGTACCATGCTCTAGGTGCTTGCTTTAACCCATACAGAGCCTTTTTCAACTTGCAAATATCTTTTGGATGATCTTTATCTTGGAAACCTGGTGGTTGCTCCATGTAAACTTCATGATCTAGCTCTCCATTTAGGAAAGCATTTTTCACATCCATCTGTGACAAACTCCATGAGTTGACTGCTGCAAGTGCTAACATAACCGTACTGTTGCAATCTTTGCTACTGGACCAAACGTCTCATCATAATCCAGCCCATACTACTGTGAGAATCCTCGAGCCACCAGTCTAGCCTTATATCTCTCAATTGAACCATCTGATTTGGTTTGAACTTTGTATACCCATTTGCATGAGATAGGTTTCACATCCTTGGGCTTTGTCACTAGTTCCCAAGTCTCATTTTGATTTAAGGCTTGAATCTCTTCTTGTATGGCAAGCCTCCACTCTTTCTTCTTACTTGCTTCTTCAAATGTGGTAGGTTCTTCCACACCTTTGGATTCTTCCACTAATGCAACTTTAGCATATCTTCAACTTGGTTTTCTCTGTTTAGTTGACCTTAGTAAAGGTGGTTGAACATCTTCTTCATTTACATCTTCTTGTTGTCTTGGTAATTCCTCAAAGAATACTTCATGTACTCCAGTCTTCCATGGACTTCTTGATGATCTTGAATTAGTCGTTTCATCTTCTTCGACTAATGAGGGGGAATTAGGATGAACTCATTTAACATCTTCATTTGATTGCATTTTAGCTACTTCAATTGAATCTTCATATTTTTCTTGCAATTTTTCTTCAATCTCCTTTGAATCTAGCAATAATATCGATTGAGGAGACCACCAAGATGCTTCATCGAACACAACATTTTGAGAAACAAAGCATTTTCCTATTGTTGGATCATAACATCTCTAACCCTTTCGTTGTTCATCATAGCCAACAAAGATACATTGAATTGCCTTTTTGTCAAACTTTCCACGCAGATGATCTGGTACAAACACATAACATACACAACCAAATACGCGAAAGAATCCAACAACTGGCTTGATCTTCCATAACTTCTCGAAAGGAGATACAAGTCCTAGATTTGCTTAAGGGAGACGATTTATTATATGGGCTGCTGTCTTCATACATTCAGCCCAAAATCGGGGTTGCACATTTTTTGCATGCAACATACTTCTACAAAGTTCTCCCAAATGACGATTCTTTCTTTCAGCAACACTATTTTGCTGAGGAGTTCCTAGACACGTCAATTGTCTCTTGATCTTACTTTGTTGTAGAAATTCTTGAAACTCTACAAACATGTATTCTCCACCATTGTCTGTTCGTAAGCATCTTATACTTGAGCCCAATTCTTTCTCAATCATCTTCTTGAAAACTTTAAATTTCTCTAAAGCTTCTGATTTTTCTTGGAGAAAATCTACCCAAACATATCTTGAGAAATCATCAATAAAGGTTATTATATAGCAATAACCACTGACTGATGCTTGCTTGACTGGACCTAGAACATCTGAGTGAACTAACTCAAGAGGGCATCTAGCTCTGAACTTGGATTCTTTATATGGAAGCTGGTGTGCTTTTCCATATTGACAACCTACACATATTGTGTCTTCTCGTACATCAAGTTGGGGAAGACCTCTAAGCATTGATTTCTTCATCATATTCTTCAACTTGTGATAACTTATATGCCCCAATCTGTTATGCCATAAATCAGTAGTCTCGTTCTTTCTTGTCTTGTCTATGTATGCAGTCTGGGCATTCATCACGTAAATAGACTCAAGTCTTTTACCTTCCATAATTGGTTTGCTAATAGGCTTGAAAGTTTTGTATACTTTGACATCATCTGGACCAAACACTATAAAATTTCCTAGATTTATAAGCTATACAACTAATAAGAGATTCTTCTTCATACCTGGTACATGCAATAACTTTTGTAGTTGAACTTCATATGAGTTGAACTGACGTCTCACCATTGTATTACCAATATGAGTGATTGGTAATTTTGAGTTGTTTGCAGTTATTACAACTCTTTTCCCTTCATATTTGGTCAAATTCATCAACTTGTCTCTGTCTCCTATCATATGATTGGAACAACTTGAATCGATGATCCAATCATTTTTATGATCAACCATGTTGCACATAACAGATAATATCATTTCTTCTACACTATAAAAATCCACCTCTTCTTCAACTGCAAAAGAAGATTGAAAGTCTCATTCTATTTCTTCATCATTTGAAGTTGATTGAACATTGTTGCTTTCTACTCTTTTATGCCAGCAGTCTCGAGCAAAGTGACCTTTCTTGCCACAGTTGTAGCATTCACCATTTTGCCATTGAGTCCTTTTATGTCCTTTGTGAATCTTGTATTGCTCTAGCGTTACTCCCCCTGATTGGAAGTTCCTTTTTTGGTAATTCTTCTGCCATCCTCCTAGCTTCTTCTCATTTCTTTCTTTAAAACTTTTCTTGTTGATAAAGAGCTTTTCATCATCTTTTACGATAACTTCTACCATTTGTTTAGTTAGTGATTCTTGATTAGCTAACAAACTTTCCAACTATTCTAAAGTTGGTTCTTTAGCCCATTCTTGTGTAGCAGTGACAATAACGGTATACTCAGGCCGTAACCCATGGATGATAATCCTCCTCATCCGTGTTGCAGAGATTGCATTCTCTAGATCCATCTTAGAAATCTCAAAACATATTGCTTTCACTTTGGTAAAGTATTGCCTGATCGTCATGTCACGTTGTGAGAGTATCCTTAACTCATTCTCAAGTCGTTGCAGCTTTGCTTCATTTGTTTTCGAGAATAAAGTTGTTTGTGCATCCCAAGCCTCCTTCGGTGTCTTGGCTTCTTTAATATGTTGTTGTCACAGAAAGTGTGAACATAGCCTTGCCACTTTGGATTTTGTATTTTCTAAGTTCTTTTGGGTCAGTTGGTGGTGTAGTTTCATTGCCACCGACAACACTCCATAAGTCTTGTCCCAGCAAGTAAAATTGGATACGAATTCTCTAATTGCTATAATTACTATGATTAAGCTTCTCAATCGAGCTGGATGAGCTAGCCAAATCCGCCATGGTAATATTTAAAAAAATCAATTACATGAGTTTAATTATGATGATACTTTACTTTATATTCAATTTAATCTCATTGTGCTTAATTAAATTTATTTTGTACTTTATATGATGAATTTTAATTTTATACCTAATTTTAAAAAGTAAACATTTTTAAAATTTAAATTTATAATTCATAAAATATTTCAATCTCACATTTAAAAAAAAAATCTCTCCTTAAAAATATTTTTTTGTGTTTTAAATAATAAATTATTTAAACTATTTAAAATAAAAACATGTAAGGAATACTTAAAAAAGCAATTACATGAGATTTATTATGATGATACCTTTATTTTGTATCCAATTTAATCTCTTTTTTGCTTAATTAAATTTATTATATACTTTTATATAATGAATTTTAATTATATATTTAGATCAATGAATTTTTAAAATTTAAATTTATAATTCATAAAATCTCTCATTTAAAAAAATTCTCTCAATCTCATTAAAAAAATTACTTTTATATTTAAATAATAAATTATTTAAACTAAAATTTTCTAAGAAATATTTAAAAAATCAATTATATGATATGAATTTGAACATTCCCAAAAAAAAAAAATTATCCTTGAAATAAAAATTAAGGATTTATGAATTTATTATTTAAGTATAAAAATAAAATTTTGTAATTTGAAAGCATGATCTTAATATAAAATTAATTTTTAATCAACTTAAATAGAAATAAATTTTATTTTTTATCAACTAAAATAGAAATAAATTTTAATAGTTGTAAAAAATTATTTAAATTGAGTAAAAAATAAAAATATTTAAGACTTAAACTCAATTTTAGATTTGATTGAACTAATTATAAAAAAAATATAATGATCAATTCAGTCTAAATATATATAGTTTTCTAAATACGGGTTTTAACACATCTGATGTTCCATTGGTAATTGGTCTATAAATTGGTAAATAAAAATGAAAAAAAATATATCAACGAAATATTTAAGGTGACATATTAATTTTTGTCAGTAATCCATCGATGAATAGTAAATAAAATTCACGCAGACGTCTTCTTCTTTCTCCTCTCCCCCTCAATGCTTCGCTCCTCTCCCCCTCACCGCCAGTGTTCGCCTATCTCTCCCCTCTCGTCATTGCTCTCTCTCTGGTGCCCTCCCCCCCACTAATCTCTCTCTAGCGTCCTCCTCCCTCTGCTCTCCTCTCTATTGCTGCTAGCACCACCGACGCTGCCGCACGGGACGCCACTACCACCTAGTACATGAATCTCTTTCTCCCTTTATTATTTTTTTTTTTTTGTAATTTTGATTGAAAAAAATTGTAAAATCTATAATAATTTTTGTATTTTTTATTGGAATGCCTGTGAAAATCTATAATATATGATTATGTTAATTTTTATATTTTTTATTATGAAATCTATAATATTTTTTGTATTTTTGTTTGAAATCTGACAATCTATAATACATGATTGTAATATTTTTGTATTTTTTATTGTAATTTTGAAAATGTTAATATTTTTTTTTTGTAATATTTCAAAATATTAAAATTCTTTAATATTTTTGTATTTTTTTGTAATTTTTGAAAATGTTAAATTATGAGAAATGTTTAGAAATATTGAAAATTTTTTTGGAGATTATTGTGAAATTTTGTAATTTTGCGAATATTGAGAAATATTGTGAATGTTAATATTAGAAATTTATTTGGTGAATTTTGGTAAATTATATAATTTATTGTATAAATTTAATAGCAAGTGTAGGGTTAAATGTGTAAATTTAGCAACTTTAGTGTGTGTGTGTGTGTGTATATATATATATATATATATTTAGTAATGTAAGAGTAAATTTAATATGTTTATAAAGTTTATTCATTTATGTGTAATTTAATTAAATTTGAGAAACAGTAACATTTAACGATTAATTTAAGTGTAATTAAATTAAAATTTAAAAATTTAAGTGTATTGAAATTCAAGTGTAATTTAATTGCATTTAGCAATAAAAATATAATTTAATTAAATTTTAAAAATTGTGGAAATTTTATAAATGGTAGCCATATGTAATGACTAATTATAGTGTAATTTAATAAAAACTTATAAAGTTATGTGTAATAAAATTAAATTTTAGAAATTTTAATAGAATTTAGTAATTTAAATGTAAGTTAAGAAAATTTTAGAAATTTCAATTAAATTTTAGTAAGTTAAATAAATTTGAGAAATTTTAGGAATTTTAGAAATTTGAGTAATATTTAATGAATTGTTGAAGTGTAATTTAATTACATTTTAAAAATTTAAGTCCAATAAAATGAAATTTTAATTAAAATGTATTGTAATTTAACAAAGTTTTAATTAAAAATTGGTAATTTAAGTGTAATTTAATTTAATTTGCAAAATATTGAAATTTTTTAATAGAAATGTTGTTAAATTTTATTAATTAAGTGTAATTTAGTTTAATTTTTGAACTTATAAATTTGTTAAAGTTAATAAGTTAAGTGTGTTTTTAATTTGTGAAATTTATGTAGTTAATTAAATTATATAAATTGAATAAATTTATTGATATTTGTCATTTATAATTTTTTTTTATTTCCATTTTGTGTTAAGGTTGAAATCTCTTTTTGTGAAATTTACAATTTCCTGCACTCTAATTAAATTATATAAATTTATCGATATTTTCTTATTTTATCTTATAAATTGTAGCACTAATTTATATTCTCAATTTTGTGTAGTTTGTATTTGTCTGATAGATGCTCTCGTGCATGTCAAAAGATATTCAAACAGAAGATTTATCATGATTGCTACACTTGGAAGAATGTCCCACAATCTATGAAGACCTTCTACTGGAAAGAGTTCAAGGTAAGTAATATTTATAATTTTAAGTTAAATATTTTGAAAAAAGTTTTATTTATTTACTAATTTTTTGCATTTATTGGTCATACAGAAGTTGTTTCAATGGGATCAGGCGATTAATGTCTTGGTCCAAACAACCTTCTTTAAGAAGGTAACTTTAAGGTACAAAGATATGTTTCCTGATTTGAAACATAAGGGCAAAGAAATCTAGGTGTATAATGAGACATGAGACCACTTACAGACTTAGTGGAGTTCATCACATGCTCAGGTTGTGTCTCGTCATACTAGCTTGAATAGATGGACCGAGAAAAGAGATATTGGCTCAAGTCCATTTAGGTACACATGAGGGTTTAAGCCTTATTCTGAGCACGCCAAACAACTGGCAAAAAAATGTTTCACATTTATGAATTACTATTTATTGTATTTGTTTAAAGTTTTTATTTTAATTTTATCGTTCCATTATCTTCATAACAGACTCCACAGTTGGGACGAGAGGTTCATCCCATCGATGTTTTTGTGTATAAAAACACGAAAGAACATAACATGAAAACCTTCATTAATGCATGGTTCAAGACAGTTAATGTAAGTCATACATTACTTATTTTATATTTTATTTTTTCATTAATTAATGTTTATATATCTCATACTTTACAAAACACAAGATAGTATTCTCGAACATTCTGAGCAGCTATCACAACCACCTCCAAGGTTCGATGAGCCTTTTCAGATCGACGAGCATGAGGTTTTTCTGGTGGCAAAGGAGGTCAGGTGAAGGGTCGGATATATGGAATGGGTGATCAGGCCCTTTGTTTTTATGGTGAGTCCTTGAATGTCAGCTATTCTTCAACTCCATTGCCTTTTGTTGAGGACTTGCAACAAGAGGTTGAAAGACGAGTAGATGGGATGATCACATCCTATCACTCCCACATCCACTCTGTCAATTCACAAATGTGAGCTATGGAGGATTGACTGCGTGTCGTGTCCCAGCAGATTGGGATATTTCTTCCCTCACACCTGCAGATGCTTATGTCACTCACCTTGCCTCCTTCTCAGCCATCGACTACTGTTGTTTGTGATATTACTTTTTACAACTGCTGCTCCTCTTGCACCTAATCCTTATGTCTTCGACATCATTGATAATTTTATTGTTGATCCGGAGAATGCGACAGCTAATTTGTGTGTGCGTATGTGCGCATGCATGCGTGTGTGCATATGCGGGTGTATGTGTATGTGTGCGTGCGTTCGTGCGGGGGCGCATGTATTTTTATTATATTTTTTTATTATTTGAAAATTTTAATACTTTATAAAATTTAAAAATTAATATCATAAATATTTTAAAATTAATATTATTATAATAAATATTATAAATATTAATATCATAAATAGTATAAAAATATTAATAGTATCAAATTAATATTATAAATATTGTAAAATTAATATTAAAAATATCAATATTAAAATAATGAATATTATAAATATTAATATTATAAATATTAATATTATAAATAGTATAAAATTAATATAAAAATATTAATATTAATATTATAATATTTAAAAAAACCCTTAAAAAAGTTTTCGATGGATATATAAAAAAATTAAATAAATACTGATGGATTACTGACGAAATTTTTTAAAAATATAATAAATGGGTTTAATTCACTAACGCATTATCGACAGATTATCGATGACTTAGTTGAAGGCCCTGCCTACATAAAGTTTCATCGATAATTCTGTCAGATTTTTGTGATTAAATACAACCGATATTTTATCGGCAAGTTGTCATTAATTTTTTCGACGAATATATTGTTACAGACCAACACATATACAACAAATAATGACGGTCGATGGTCTATCAGTAAATTTACATTACCAACAAAATCGATGCTTTTACCGTCGAAAATTTGTATCGATAAATTATATATTTCTTGCAATGTGATAAATAATAATCACTAGTTCAAAATTGAATTTGAGACTACATTTAATTACATACAAGTCAATAATCTATATATTACGTGGAAAATAATTTAATATATTAATTTAAAATATATTTATGAATATTAATAAATTAAAATATTCATTATACCACTAATAAATTGAAATATTCATTATACAACTAATTAATATATTTGTCTTAAATAGATAACATATGCATATTACTTTTAGCCTTATTTTGTATACCTATTTTATAATTTCTCTTAGTATATTTTTATTTATAGTTTTAGTTAGATAAATTTTATATATCAATTTAATATATATTTCAGTTATTATTTGTCAAATAATTAGCTTGAAAAATGACAAGTTATTATATTAAATAAACTTAAAATTTGACAAATGACAAGTTGTACTTTTAAACAAACTCTAAGATTCAAATTTATTATATACTAGTTATGAATCCAAATGTTGTGTCGTATAATTATAATAATTATTTTAAATAAAGTTAACATTTATTTTTATTAAATAATTAGTTAATTAGTTGAATCATTAAAATTAACATATAAATAATAATTAATATTTTTTAAAAATTATTATCAATCAAATAAAATAAAATCAATTTCTCAAAATATATAATTATATATAGATATAGTTCTAATAAAAGATAATCTATTGATTTATATATTCATCTGATGTGGCATAAATTAAAGAGAAATTTTATTAAACTTAAACAAAATAATTCTTAACAATCAATCAAATAAATAATATTAATTATTTTATAAAAAAATTAATCGATAAATATAAACTATATATATGTGCGTGTGTGAGGTAATTGTAATAAAAGATTGTCTATTTATTCATATTTTAATCTTTTGTGGTATATAATTTTAGAACAAAATTTAAATTTAAATTAAATAATTTCTAATAATTTATTACATTATCGCTTGCCTTCATATATTTAAAATTTTGAATTATCAATAGAACTAATTTAAATTTTGATTTTCTATTTAGAATTTTACTTTTTAAGTTTTTTTAAATCTTATAATCAAAGTTTTTTTTTTTTATGATCTTGACTTTCTATTTAAAATTTTTATTTTTAAATTTTAAATTTTATGTTTAAAAGATTCTTTTATACGGTAGTTGATTTTTCTAATTGTCTATTTAAAAATTATTGTTGATTTTCTATAAAATAATGTAAAATATTGATATATAGCTATATTATATATAATTATTTGATAAATAATAATCAATAATTCAAAACTAACTTTGAGACTAAAATTAATGATATATGTTAATATTAATATTGATAGTGATTAACAAAATATTCTAATAAATAAAGCGAAATAAAAAAAGGAGAAAGAATAAATGAAATATAAACTTTCCTTCTTTCTTCTGATTTTCTTGAATTTTTTAAAAATAGCTACAAATATTAATTTTTTTATAATTTTGTCATGTGATACTGCTTAATTAAAGATTAAAAATGTTTATATAAAAATAAAAAGTGAAAATACTTATAAAAAATTCTGTATATACTAGTTAAAAAGAATTTAATAAAGTAATAAAAAACTAAAGCAATTGAATAATAATAAAAAAAGTGAAGAAAAAGCAAATATGAAAACCATGGATTTTCCTTTTTTGTTATAAAAAAATAATTTTTTTTACTGTCCTACTTTTAATTTCAATTCTTTTAATTAATCTAAAAATTTAGATAGACAATATCTTTATAAAACATAATAATTAATTATAAAATACATTTTTATGTTTTCAACTAATTATCTAACTATCTAATAATATATATATATATA
>CATIWR010070953.1:0-25474 GCA_949677035.1 Omphalea diandra
AGCCACGTAAAACTGTTAGATTTCGATGTTTCACCTTCCCTAATGATTCTGCTTCTTTTCGAAAGCTGCCTTCGTCAATTGATGCATCGGGGAGGCGACGGATTGAGAGCACCATCCCATCTTGATACGAGGCCTTGAACATTAGTCCATATCTTCCCCTGCCTAACACGTTTTCCTCATCAAATTGCCTAGTTGCTTCCAATGTCTCCGCATATGTAATCTTGTTATTGAACATGACAAGTTTTGGCCCTCCATTCTCCCCGCTCCCACGACTTCTGTCAGCTCCCGAGCTTGCGCGAGCTGGACTTCGCTTCTTTTCACCGGTGACTCCTCTTAGCCTCTTGCGCCAGCGTAAGAGGCTGTAAATGTATCCACAGCAACACAATAATAAAAGGAGAGCACCAACTACAGCTACAGCAATGAACAAAAACAGTTTTTTCTTCTTTCCGTTCCCCACATTGGCGCATTCTCTTCCCAGTGGCTTCCCACATAGTTTTGCATTCATAGAGAACAAAGAGGGGTCATTAAATCTAGTGGTGAGCAATTTTGGAATCTCCCCCTCAAGATTGTTACCTGATAAATTCAAGTATCTCAAACTCGAGATTTGTGAAAGATTGGCTGGAATGACCCCACTCAAGCTATTGGATGAAAGATTCAAGACTGAAAGATTTGACAACTTGGACAATGATTCTGGTATATGGCCTGAAAGGTGATTAGCATCCAAAAGCAGAGAAATTAAAGAGGAGCATCTATAAATCTCTTCTGGGATTTCACCAATTAAATTGTTCTGCCCCAGCTCAAGCTTCTTCAAACGAGATAAGCGAGATATATCACCTGAAATGTTACCTTTCAAATGATTCGAACGAAGTTCAAGCACTTCGAGGCTAGAACAATTCCCAAGCTCTGTTGGAATCACACCCGAAATTTGATTCTGGGATAGCGAAAGAACAGCCAATGAACTTAGAAATCCATAGGTTGAAGGAATTACACCAGTGAAAGAATTAGAACTGAGATTGAGATATTGTAGACTAACTAAGCTGCTAAAACCTTCAGGAACATCCTCAGATAACATATTCTCTTCCAAAGCAACAATCTGTAGATTTGGTAACCCAAATAGCTCGATTGGCAACTCACCGGACAGCTTCTGCTTACTCAAATCCAGAGTAGTGAGCTTTAACAAACCCCCAACACTCACCGGAATCCTTCCTGAAAACCCACAAGCACTCAAATTCAAAACAACCAAACCTTTCAAGTTCCCTATATTGTAAGGAATATCCCCAGAAAAATCATTATAACCCAGATTCAAAGTGCTCAAATTACTCAGTTTCAACAACTCCTTAGGTACATTTCCTTTCAGATTGATGTGGTCCAATTTTAAGGTTTGGAGCTGAAAAAGAACTCCAATACCTGACGGAATGGAACCGGTAAAAAGATTCCTTCCTAAAGATAATGACTTCAAGTTCCGTAGCTCGCTCAAGAAAGCAGGAATATTGCCCCGCAACCTATTCCCTTCAAGATCAAGATCTTGTAAGGCGCTGCATTTTACAATTTGATAAGGAATTTCTCCAGTTAATGAATTATTAGCCACTCTTAATTCCTCTAACCTCAAAAGATTGCCAATAGCAGGTGGTAAAGCACCAGAAAAGAAGTTTCCAGAAAGATCAATCACTTTTAACGCAGTCATATTAGTCAACCAAGAAGGAAACACGCCGTGTATGTGATTCTCGTGAATGTCTAACACCTCCAGAACACTGACACCAACGCCAACACTAAAACACCTTCCTCCATTTGACGGCGTAGCGATACCCGTAAACTCATTTAACCCCAACTGAACGATTCTCAAATGACCCGAAACAGAACAAAAAATACTAGCGGGAATCAAACCGGACAATTGGTTTCGCGATAAAGAAAGAACTTCGAGTTTAGGGATTGAACCTATCGTCGCTGGAATCAAACCTCTTAGCACATTATCTTCGGCACTCAAGTGTAGAAGCGAAGAGCAGTTGGCTATCGCCGACGGAAGAGTCCCGTACAGTTGATTGGAGTCTAGCCATAAGTACTCCAGCTGCTGAAGTCGACCAATGCTCGCCGGAACTCCACCAGAGAATTTATTATAAGACAAATTGATGAGTTGGAGTTGAGATTCCGCCGAGAAGTTGGCCGGAATGTCGCCGGAGAACTCGTTCGACGATATATCGAAGTATCGTAAGGAATGTGATATATCCGCAGGGAGTTTTCCAGAGAGGAGGTTGTGAGCTACGTTAAGGACTTGGAGATTAGTGAGGTTAATGATCGCCGGCGGGAGGTCGCCGGAGAGTGAGTTGTACTGCAAGTAGACGGCGCGTAAGAGAGAGCATTGCGAGAGAGAGGGAGGGATGGAGCCATTGAAGTTATTGGAATGGAGGCTTAACTTGCGCAGCTGGTGCAGGTTAGCAAGCTGGCCAGATATTGTTCCGCTGAGATGGAGGCGTGGTAAACGGAGCTCGCGGACTCGCTTATCGTAACAGACAATGCCAAGCCAGTCACAGGGAGCTGACGGCGTGGAAGCATCCCAGCTGTCCAATGCACCGAGGGGATCGTGGAGACTGAGCTTAAACGAAGTCAAAGCATGGATCTCTGAAGACGGAACGGCATAGCATATTATAAATGTTAAGAAGGTGGCATAATAAACGGAGAAGAGAAAAACAAAGGTTGCCATTAGAAAGAAGGAGAGGAAATGGTGGCTATGAGGGGAGGATGGTTAAGTAGCGGAGTTTGGTGACAGATGAGAGGAGCGTGTAAGTGTGTTAAGAGTTAGCAGAGGTGATGGACTGGAAAGATTGCCAGACTGAAACGACGCCATATGTTGCGCTACAATTTATTTATGTGCTCTCCCTCTCTCTCTCTCTCGTTTACCAAGAATCAGTGTGGTTTCTCCCTTCCCTAAAATGGGCACTGCTCAGCAAATAATTAATAAGAAAATGTAATTTTTTTTTCTTTTTTATGATGTTAATTTTAAATGATTAAAAACTGTAAAAAATATCTTTATTTAAATTTCGCAAGTAAAATGTATTAAAAGAAATCCAAAAAATCTTTAAAAAAACAAAATGCACTGCCTTTTTTAAAGAATTAATTAATGATATAAGTATTAACTTTGGGGATTCTTTTGCACTTTTGCTTTCAGCTTCTCATGGGCATGATCATTATAACTCTCTCCTGGATTCTTTGCCGCTTATAATTTTTTTTTTCAAAAAAAAAAAAAAATCCCAAACCAACCATAAGCTCGCCTATTTATTGACAGGGTAATTAGTTATGGAGTCTGTGTGGTTGGAGGCGAGGACTAAGGAGGGACGGGTCAAATGCATGGGCTACCACCTAATTTAATCGGGTGTTCTTCAAGATAAGAAGTCTACAATAATGAGACTGTGAGTAAAGACATAATTAATTAATCTGCCTATAAATGGAGATACTCTGAACGTGGATTTATCATGTCTTTTAGTAGGGGAAAGAAAGAAAGTAGCAAAAGAAAGGATTCGATGATAGGACGAAATGATGGATTTTGATTAGATTTGGGTTCGTTTAACAGTTACACTCATACAATTAGCTTGATATTGACTTTCTTTGACGCTTTAATACATATTTTATCGCAGTGAATGTTGACCATTTCTGCTGGAGTGAGTGGTACAAATGCTAATAACATGTTTGGTGTTGCTGTTGCTAATACCAAATTTTTAGGTTGTCTGATTAAATTTTTGCCCTTCGTTTGATATACAACTTTTGCTTCTGATTCCAATAATTCACAATGTGTCTATGATTTTCACTTCTCATGAAAAAGAAAATAATTATTTAATAAAAATCAACATATATTTTTCCGTTTGATTGTTTTGATCAGGCTATTCTACACCCCATTCCTTGTCTATTCAACATAATTTGTGAAAGCCCACCACAAGATGGTCTGTAGCCCATTCAGCGTTGCTCTACTCAATTTGCGAAAGCCCACCACATAATGGTCTGTAGCCCATTCAGCCCTGCTCTACTCAATTTGTGAAAAGCCCACCACGCGAAAATAAAAAATGACCACATGCAAAAACATGTTTATGTGTTTCCGTTGCCGGGAATCGAACCCGGGTCTTTCGGGTGAGAGCCGAATATCCTGACCGACTAGACTACAACGGATTGTGTTTCTTAAGTTCCATGATAAAAATATTACATAGATTTAACATAAGTTCCGCACGAAAAATAGGTTCTACTTCCTAAAAATCTGTCTGATATCCAGAGCTGTGTTGGAGTGTTGAACCCAAGCAAGAGGGTTTAAGGCACGCCAAAGCAACCATCATCAATGGAAGGCATGAGATTCTACATCGGCATTGCTACTCCACGACTAATTGCTCCCCCACCACCAACATTATTTATCCCAAGAAAATCTTCCAAACTCATTCCCACCTCCACCACCAGCTGCTCCGCCAGCAAATGGGCCGATCGCCTCCTCAGCGACTTCCAATACTTCAACACCACCACCACCCCCGACACCTCCTCCGACCTCCAGCATTCCATCTCCTCCACCACCGCCACCCTCGCCCCTCCTCCCCCTATTACTCCTCCAGAGCGCCACGTGTCCATCCCCCTCCATTTCTATCAGGTATCTCAATTCCCTCTCCATATCTGGTGTTTGACAATTCCGTCTTCTTCTTCTTTGAATCACAACTAAAATGATTAATATGAAGTAAAGGTGTTAGGAGCTGAGACACATTTCCTTGGCGATGGAATAAAGAGAGCATACGAAGCTAGGGTTTCTAAACCGCCTCAGCACGGCTTCAGCCAAGACGCACTGATCAGCCGTCGCCAGATTCTTCAAGCCGCTTGTGAAATTCTAGCGGACCATAAATCAAGAAACGAATACAATCAAGGCCTCATTGACGACGAGCTGGACACTATTGTTACTCAAGTCCCATGGGACAAGGTAAACTCTTTCTCCTTTTGATTTTCCTAAATTTTTTCAAGTCGAAGTGATGATGATGGGTACGGGAATGTGGTTCTGTAGGTTCCTGGGGCTCTGTGCGTGTTGCAAGAAGCAGGAGAGATTGGTGTGGTTCTTGGAATTGGTGAGGAGTTACTCAGAGAGAGACTGCCCAAGACTTTCAAGCAAGATGTTGTGTTGGCAATGGCGCTTGCTTATGTGGACTTGTCCAGGGATTGTATGGCTTTGAATCCCCCGGATTTTGTAATGGGTTGTGAGATGCTTGAGAGGGCGTTGAAACTCTTGCAGGTAGTGATTTGCATTTACCACATTTTATTTAATTTTGATATGATGATGAGGACTATCTAGTTCATTCATTTCACTATTCAATAGTGAAAGCTTGAAATGAAATAGTATTTTCTAAAGTAGTAATCATTTGGCTTTCTCCAAAAAAAAAAAAAAGCAATCATTTGGGGAATTCATTTTATGACTTCGACTAATTGGAATCTGGATTCAGAATATGTGTGTGTGTTCTTTTTTCGTGAATAAAGAATATATTGCTCGGCACAAATAATTACACGTTACATATAGCTCATATAAGAGCTGCTTGTCAACAACAATAAAAAACACACCCAAACTTGAAACCTAAAAGAAAACAAATCAGAAACCTAAATTCGCCTGATAGCTCTGTGCTCATCTAGAGTTGCTTGCTGAAAAATCACTGAATTTTCTTGCCATAAGTAGTACACAGTTGCCAGCAAAACCTCCCTTCTAACTTTATTCTGCAGATTCTTTCCAGTAGCTCTTCTACAAAACCAACTAACTTCATGAGACCTTATATAGGGCCTCCTTTGAATACCATACTTCTGCAAAATTTGTTGCCACACAGTTGTAGAAACAGAACAATCAAAAAATAAGTGATCAATAGTTTCTGCAGCATTCCAACATAACACACACCTGTCCTCAGTCACTACTCCTCATTTCACTGTTGCACTTTAACTGCTAATCTTGTCTTAAGAATCAACCAAGCAACCATGCTATGTGTGGGAATATGTTGTTTTCCCCAAGGTGTCTTAGCCCATGAAACCTCCTCACAAGAATGTCTCAATACTTTCCAGGCACTAGCACTTGATTATGGTCCTATTTTACCAGGTTTCCTTTGAATAATCTTCGGTATTTTCATTAATTGCTAACTGTTCACTGACATAATCCCAAACAGCTTGAGTTATGTCATCTATCGGATTTGGGAAAAGCCATCTTTCTGCTCTCCACAGATCACGCTCTTTAGGATTTTTTCCCAACTTCAGTGTCTGCAATACAAAGATTTAGGGAGTCTATCAACTAGAGGCATGCATTGAGTCCATGGATCAAGCCAGAAAGAGAATTGTTCTCCCTTTCCTATCTGATAATGATAATACTGTTCAGACTTAAAGATTAGTTTGCTTCCCAAACTATTTTAAAAGGTCTAATTAAGGACAAAATACATCAAAACTAAAAAAAAAAATTGTAAAAAAATAATAAAAATATTAGTAAAATAAAATGTATAATACAACTCATTCCCACCCAACCTTAATCTTCATCTTCTTCGTTCTTAGTCTCTCCTCCTAAATCAAGAAACAGAACACAGTGCATGCTATCTACTTCATCTCATCCTTTTTCCCTTCTCTTTTTTAGCTAATTGAGAGTTAGGGTTCACTAATCCTATCCATCTACTCACCTGACCCACTTTTCCAAGTTCCTTGTGCCCAATTCCCGTAAATTGTCTTCTGGAAGCATGTGTTGGAAAGCCCTGGAGAGATACTCAATTGCTAATACAAAAATTAGTGGGGACATTGGATCCCCCAGTCTCAAGCTTTTTTTTTTTTTTTTGGCCTGGGGAAAAAACCTTTTAATGTCCAATTGACCACGACTGAGTGGTGAGAAGACCTAATACAAATCATAATCCAGTTAATAAACCTTCTGGGAAATTTCAGACCCCATAACACCTCCTCCATAATCACAGCTTGTGGTGTCATAAGCCTTCCTTAGGTCTATTTTCAGTGCACACTTAGGATATTGGAAGCTCTGTGATAATTTCTTACTAGTTCATGGGCTAGTAAGACATTATCAGCTATCCTCCTACGAGGAATGAATGCACATTGATTAGTTTGAACCAACTGCCGTGAGACCTTTCATAATCTGGCTGCCAAAATTTTGGTGATGCATGTAAATAAGACTCTGCAGCAGGCCACAGGTCTATAATCACCAAGTCCACTAGGATTAGAAGTCTTAGGAGTGATTGTTAGAGCAATAATATTCACATGTTTTAATAGCTTCCCATTGTGGAAAAACTCTTGAATTGCTTGCACCACCTCCGTTCTCATTGTATGCCAATGTTTTTTCGAAAAGGTCGCTATTGAAACCATCAACTCCAGGTGTTTTGTTGTTGCCTATGCCAAAGATATCTTTAATTTCTTCTGCAGCAACCTTCCTGCACAAAAGCTGAGCTTCAGAATCTTCCAAAAGAGGATCTCCATTTAATACCTTAGTTTGCACACACACTCTTCTGACCCCACCGATTGAGAATAAAATGCAACCATAGCAGAACAAATTTTTTCCTTGTTAGTAACTCTGCCATCTTTGTAAAGTTAAACTTATTATTTTATTCTTGGCCCTTCTTACTTTCACAGAATTGTGAAAGAATTTTGTATTAGCATCACCCAATCGGACTTAATAGATTCTAGCTTTTTGTTTATAAAAGCTCTCCTCTTGATGCACCAGTTGGTTATAGTGGCCATAACTGGTTTCTCTTAACAGATCAGAATTTAGAGGATCTTGTTGCGACTAGATTAGCAGGCTATCTAGTAGTTCTTTACAAACCTTCACCCTCGGAGAAATGTCTACAAAAGCTTCTCTATTTAACTTCCTGAGCTCAAATTTAAGCAGCTGTAGCTTTATCTTGACTTTATACATAGCACATCCCATTATATGAGATTCCCAACATGTCTCTAGTATTTGATAGAAATCAGGATGAGTAATCCACATGTTGAAAAACCTAAAAGGTTTTGGTTTATGTGCCACATCTCATCTTACTATCACTATTAAAAGGAGAATAGTCAGAGATGCCAGATGGTGAAGCTTCATCCTTCAAATGCATCTACCCAGTTCATATTTACCAATCCCCTATGCAATTTTCTCCAAATTCTAAACTCCTCCTGATTATTAGTCCAAGTATAGAAACATCCTTTATTTCTCAACTCCATAAGACTACTAGCAGTTAGGAATTTATTGAAATCCATCACATCTGTGTCAATCACTTCCAATCCACCCAACCTTTCTTGATTTCCTAAAATAGCAATAAAATCTCCTTGAATTAACCAGGGAGAATCCATACAAGCAGCTATTTGTAATAACCATTCAAAAGGTCCATCCTTTCAGTTTAATTATTACTATCATGTACTAGAGTCCAGAAAAAACTCTTGGTGTCTATTTTTATTTGATAATGTACAAATTGACAAGTAGCATGAATGACCTGCATTTTATTCATCTCAGGATTAGACATAGTCCAAATCCTGCCCAAAAGGAGCATGTTGATGATCAGCCAGCTGCCGCTCCTTAGAACCAATACCTTTAAACATTTTTTCAACATTCTCAAATTAACTCTTGTTTCCTGGATTCCCATAACTAATTTTTTTTTAAATCAGAATTTTGACCTCTGATTTTCTAGAGGAATTATTTGGACCCCTTATATTCCAACTATCTAACATTTTTCCCTATCAGGAGGTCTGATATGCGTTCGAGACCTCATTCCATCACTATTACACACACTGTCAATGAATCGACAGCTTTGGCACTGATTCGAGTTAAGCCTCCTACTTCACAAAGTTCCCCTGTCCCAGCTTGAACAGGTGATTTAGAGGTAGACTGTTTAGGAACAGAAGTTTAGTTTTACCTTTGACTGCTGCAGAACAATTCATAGCAGATACCTGATAATCTGCTGCTTTTTCCTGTTGCCCCATTGTAGCGGTAGTCCTTGACTTCTGCTGATCAGCTACAATATGTTCATCAGGTATGTTGACATTGGCGACAATCTGAGGATTCACAGGCTTCTGCTGGGTTTAACTTTCCATACTTGCTGTACCCTCAAATTCTTAGTGGGACAGTGCTACTGGTCATGCCAAAAACCTTCACATCCATTACAGTGAATAGGCTTCCATTCATACACAACTTTCTGCACCAATTGCTGAACTTCTATGACTACAGTATCTTGAAAAATCCCCAGCGACTATACTTCAATTAGAACCCTGGAATATGCCGGTCTTGTTCCATTCAATGTAAACTGTTTGTAAATAGAGGATTCCCACAAAGACTTGCTGTGCGACTTTGCACTTATGGGGACCAGAATTCCCAAGAGAAGGAAGGGAATTGGACCCAGCTGGGCAACTTCTGTAAATCCTTCAAGCCCATAGTCATTTTGGGTCTTCATTCTTGCAAAACTAACAGTCTCTGATTGAATGTAAGGATCCTATTAAATCCTTGAGTTTTTGAGCAAAATCAAGTTAAACAAACAGATGTTCTCATTTGATCAGATGCACTGTAGATGTTCTCCTTTGATCAGATGCACTGTTAGTATCCCAAATTTCTTCTACCTGTTGATGGCAATGCTCTCAATCTTGTGAAATCTTGGAGATGCCCCAACATTAATCCAATTAAAGCATGTTGCCACTGTTGCACTGCCTGTTGGATTTCTTGTGTATGAAATTTGACTATTTTCTTCCCATTTTATATCGCAAGTGAAATGAATTTCAGATTAGATTACCCCTCAGCCCCTTTATTTAGTTTTTTGAAAACAGATCAATCTATTTCCTGTTCACATCTGACCTAGTTGCAGGCCAGATCTGCAGCAGTACATGCACCAGGTACTTCCTTACCGGGAGATGGAGTCAGCAACTCAGTCAGCAATGACTGAATCCCTAATTTCAGATTATTATCATCATTCGTCACAGTGCTACTTTAACCTTCAAATTGTTCATGTAAACGCTCATCAGAATCTTTGTTATCCTGCAAAATTTCCTCAAGAATCCTATCACAAACGCTTGATCTCACTTTTGATTGCAAATCAACATTATGATTTTGCATATTTTCTTCCTCATTTTGGGAAATCATAGCAAGTCTTGACTAATATGCACCAAGGGAAAATGACCATCACCCTTTTTGCATGTGCCATACACAGAATTGAAAATAAACACAGCAGTTTATCAGAAAAAGAAAAAAATTGCATGTACATCACTCTTTTTTTTTTAAATGTTGTTTATGGCTTCATTGTTTCTATATTTTTGCTTTTATCCCTATATTCTACTTGTTCCAATATATATATATTTTTTTTTCATGGTTATAGGAGGAAGGAGCGAGCAACCTTGCACCAGATTTACAAGCACAAATTGATGAGACATTAGAGGAGATCACCCCTCAATGTGTCCTAGAGCTTCTAGCCTTGCCACTTGATGATGAACACCGGATAAAACGAGCAGAGGGTCTCCAAGGAGTGCGCAATATATTATGGGCTGTAGGAGGAGGTGGCGCTGCACCTGTTTCTGGAGGATTTACTCGTGAAAATTTCATGAAGGAGGCCTTTTTACGCATGACAGCTGCTGAGCAGGTAGTGTAGATCAACCTGCCTGCCTCTGCTTTATTATGCCTGGTGTTTATTGTCTTAAAAAGTTTTTCTTTTGTATTTTGTATTTTCTTCAATGAAGGTCGATCAATTTGTAGCCACACCAAAAAATATACCTCCAGAAAGTTTTGAACTTTATGGAGTGGCACTTGCCCTTGTAGCTCAAGCTTTTGTTGGTAAAATGCCTCATCTTATCCCAGATGCTGATAGCGTATTCCAACAACTCCAGATGAAGGTAACGAGTCAAGGGAGTGCTGCCTCTGTCTATAGTCCCAAACAAAGCCATGAGATAGACTTTGCTCTTGAGAGGGGACTTTGTTCACTTCTTGTAGGAGATGTTGATGATTGTCGCACATGGTTGGGCTTAGACAGTGATAGTTCACCTTACAGAAATCCACCCATTGTTGATTTTGTGATGGAAAATTCAAAGTACGACGATGGCAATGATCTTCGTGGGCTTTGTGCACTGTTGGAGACCTGGTTGATGGAAGTGGTTTTCCCTAGATTTAGAGACACCAAATTTATACAGTTTAAGCTTGGAGACTATTATGATGACCATGCTGTCTTGAGATATTTAGAAAGGCGAGCAGGAGGTGGTCATATACCCTTGCTTGCAGCAGCAGCCATAGTGAGGATTGCTGCTGAGGCTACTGCTGCTGAGGCTACGGCTGTTATTGATCAGGTGAAGGCTAGTGCAATTCAGACACTGCAAAAAGTGTTTCCTATAGGACAAAAGGGTGAGAATACAGGGTTCCAAGAAAATTATGGGGAGAAGTATTCTCCTTTTGGTGAAGAGCCTTCGGAAGAATTCAATCCAGATGATCCTGCCATCAAAGCTGAAATTTCTGGAAAAAATAGTTATGATGAAGTTGCTGAAGAAGAATTGATTACTGATAGAATAAAAGATGCAAGTGTGAAGATGATGTGTGCTGGTGTGGCTATTGGACTAATGACTTTACTCGGCTTGAAATATTTACCTGCCAGGAATGGCTCGCTCATTCGACACAATGGAACTGGTTCAGCAATGGCCTCCAATACCATCAATGTGGGTATGATTTATGATCCATTTGCGATAGTTTTACTTATCGAACCTTTATTGCTACTATGTAGGATTAGCTATAAAATTTTTAGTTGGATCAGTCCGCTGAATCTAAGCTTTCACTTTCAAGTGGTTGGATAACAACTTACTATGGGCTTGAAATGCTACACTGGTGAGCAACACTTATAAGAAACATTTTTCATGGCCTTTTTTTTGTGTTCTGAACTTCTTGTCTTGCTGCCCTCCTAAAAGATGTGATGTCATCTTTTTCTGAATTGTGTTTTTTTTTTTTTTTAAATTGTACAATCTAGCGCCTAATAGACCTTGACTATGTATGCTTCATCATTTGTGCGTCATTCTAACCGGATGAATTCTCTTGAAGTGATTCCTTTTTGTAGTAGAAGTTGTAACCAATTCTCCCCAAATTGTAGTATACATTTTGCTGTTAATGTAGCATTGGTGGATATCTGATAAGACTTGTTTCTTTATTTTTGTAGCATGTATTTAGTTATTATAAGCATGTAGGTGATCATATCTTGCCTTATATTTTTAGCAAAAGCCTAATATTTTTCCTTCACATGAAAACTCCCTTTTAGAATGACTTCTGTATGTATATAATTCCAATTTTTAACAGGGTTCTCACTAGATGACAAACTGGTTGAGGAATTGCCCAGAATGGATGCAAAGTATGCAGAAGGTATAGTTCGCAAGTGGCAGAACATTAAATCTCAGGCTTTTGGGCCTGACCACTCTCTGGAAAAATTGTCCGAGGTAAAAAAAAAAAAAAAAATTTCTTAAGAACTTTTTACTTGGTTAGCATTGCCATAAAAATTGTCTTTATACTTCTGACTCTGTGAACAACTTTTAGGTTTTGGCTGGTCAGATGTTAAAGACGTGGACTGATCGTGCATCTGAAATTACACAACTTGGTTGGGCATATGAATATGTTCTGTTGGACCTGACCATTGACAGCGTGACTGTCTCTCTAGATGGTCATCAAGCAATAGTGGAAGCAACTATCAAAGAGTCTGCTTGCTTAACAGATGCAGTTCATCCAGAGAACAATGCCTCAAACCTCAGAACCTATACAACCAGATATGAGATGTCATATTCAAATTCTGGATGGAAAATTACTGAAGGAGCGATAATTATGTAAAGCAGAACAGTTCAATCGTAAATATCATTCGTGTTACTGTAAAAGTTACAATTGTTTCATTGGAGGCGACTTTTTTTTTCCCCACCTTATTTGTGCTGGGTTTCATTTCGTGCATGTTTTTATTCGGCAGTGACAAATCTCAGAGTTATGGCCGTATGTTACTTTTTCTCGTTTTTTAACTACCTCATTATATAAAAGTTTAACTTGTGCCATAGTGAATCTGTAGGGGCGGCCATTTTGTGTTTCATACATTCAAGTCCACTGTCTCATAAACATAAGAATAGTATAGGTTCCAAAAGCTTATATCTCAAGGTGATACAAACCAAGTTAGCGACAAGACTAAGGCCACAAAAAATGAAATAGAAGACAAAATCAAAGGTTATAAGTTAGTGACAAAATTAAGGTTATTTTTTTATTTTACTTGGTTTGTATCACAAGGATGATTAAGACGTAGTTTTCAAAAACAAAAAAGGTGATTAAGATGTAAACTTGCACGCGAACTTGAAATCTGTTGGAAAAATTCTGATCAGAATTGTATTCATAAGCCTTAAAAAAAAAAAAAATCAGTTGTTCAGATGGCTGTTTATCCAACTGCCATATGAAAGGCTTAATCCATATATATATATATATATTATTAATTTTCTAAAATCATCAGATCATTTTTGAAAATCTAACACAATTAAAAATAATTTAAATTAAAACAGTAATTTTAATATAAAATGAATTTTATATTACTAAAAGATTACTTTGTCAAATGAAAAAAATTATTCTATAATTAATTAATATATAAAATTTTAAGATGATATGAATTCTATATTAAAATTATAATAAAATTCATGATAACTATATACGCAAAGATTAACAACTAATTAAATATAACGTGGACACTTTTTCTTTTGTGGACATGTTAGAAAAGCTTAAAAAGCTAGTATTCATTGAATGGTAAACATACGATTTTTGAGTTTATTTTTTCCCTTAAAAAGAAAGTATACGGATATTTCTAGGCAATCGCAATTTTTCGAGAAAATAAAAGAATTCCAAAGGTTCAAATTCTTTAATGCTTTGCTTCAACCCTTGTGTTTGGTTGTTGAATTTACATGTGCTCGTTGGACGACAGAACGGCCGTTGACTGCATTCTCACCCGCGCCAACTCTCTACAACTGTCTAGCCGATCTAAACGAGTCGTATCACTCAACGCCAGAACGGTCCTTTTCTGCACATGTGCCGTCTGTCAACACAGAATAAAGCAAATGTGGATAATCCAATGGTTGCCCTCACGTTCCCAGCATATCCCCATTTTCCAATCAGTCTGCTTGAGAAACCTTAATTTCAGCTCAAATAAGGCCCAATCCAAATTGAACATAACCCCTAATTTAACTTCACAATTCTAATCCCGGGAGGAAGAAAATAAGAAAGTAAAATAAAAGTAAAAATAAAAAATAAAAAAAAAAATTTCTGTTTGAAAAAAGAAGAAAAATAAGAGAAAAAGATAAATATTATTTTATTTTTTTATTGTCTCCCTCAAATAGAGAGAATATGAGAGATTAAAAGAATTTTTATAAAATTACAATTTTATCTATAATTTTTTTGTTCTTTCTAATTTATTTTAATAGATTTGTCTTCTTAAATAAAAGGTAAAATATGAAATAATAATTTTCTTTTCTTTTATATTTAACTTTTGAAATTAAAAAAAAATATTTTTTTCTTTTTCTTTTATCTGAACATAAAAAAGAAAAATAAAATTTATTTTGTTTCTCATTTTTCTTCTACCTATATACTTTTCCAAACATAGTGTAAAGGTCTGTCATTCCACACATAAAAAGAAAAGAAAAAAAAAAATCCTTTAATCCCCCACCACCTATCTCCTCTTTTTGCACGGTGGCCTAGTTGAAATGCCGATTTGCGTCTGGCTTGCCTCCGCGTTGTAAAAGCTTAAAGAAGATGATTTTTTGTTAGTGATTGTTTGGAATTTGTTACTGCTGAAAACTGATACAAAGAAAGTGTGGCTCTTTAGGATGTTTGCTTCAATCTATGAGGGTATTTCTTTACCAATTTGGCCTTGTTTATACAATGTTGCTATGCTTATTATTCCATCCACAATTAATCTCATTATTACTGTATGGAGAAAGTGCCAATGCTGGTTCTGATTAGCAGAAAAACTATTTGATTCTATATTCATGCACCACAGGATATCATCTAGTAATGCATATTGAGAAAAGGATTTACATCAAGTCCCCCTAGCAGCAGAATCGATGAAATAAAAAAAAAAAAAATTTCTGCAACGATGGTCAGCTGAGCTCACAAACCGTTTTCAATTTACAACGAAGAGAACTCAAACATTCAACTATGCTAGTTAAAACTGTGTAAGAAAGAGCCATACACCTCTTTATTCGATGTGTTATACTAGTGAAGACACGTTGTCTCTCCAGATGGAGGATTTCTGACTTGATGATGGGGTTAAGAAGCTGAGTCCAAACAACTCTTTGGGAGCATACCGTGGCTCTACAAGCCCAACCAACTTGGTTACAAGTACAGAACTCTCCTTCATGTGGTTCATTTCTTTTGCGTCTGTCCATAAACGGCGTGCCAACTGTAGGCTCCTCTGCTTTGTGTCTAAGTCGATACCCCACCTCAGGTAAAGTTCCTCTCTCTCCCTTCTTGTGTACTTCTTCGGTAATTGCCTCGCTAAGAGCTCCCTTTCTCGATTGAGAGCCTTCAAACTATTCTCAGCAAACAAGAATGTCAGAAATTTCTCTCAGCCAATAGGAAGGGGAAAAAAAAACCAAGTACTTTGCATTTGAATAATAAAAGGCGACACCACCAATTACTATGACAATATTTCAGGTAGCACTTAAAAGTGATTTCGACTCTATTGCCAGATCCAAACACAAGCGTTTGTATACTGGCTAATCTTATTTACATTAGTTATATGTGCATCAACACATATTGGATGGATCTTACGAGTATATTGAAACTTGCTTTATAGAAAATTACTTGTTCACAGTTGATGTAGATAAATGTCTCCTACATTAAGTTAGTGTTATGTCAGTGCTGGTGTATGATATAGATTTTGTGAAGGAAAGCATTGCTAGGAGCACGTTGCTTGTGTCATTGCACATATTTGTATATCATAGATCAAATTTCTAGATGGCTTAGATCGACTACCTTGAGTTTAGAGAGACGATCTGAGTATCTATCATTGTGTTAGTTCCACGGACAGTTGTGTCTTTCAGAAAGTACAATCTTCTAAGCTCTACCTCCAAGTACACGTTGTCTGAAGGGTCGCCTTTGAAAAGCAGGAAAAAATAGCTTCTGTGGACCAATGGTACATTGCATTTGACCCATAGTTCAATTATTTTTCTCCTATATCTTTCAAATTTTAGGGCCCAATTCGCATGTCTATCAACACCTACACTTCTGCTTCTCCCTGAGACTTCAGCCCTCATTGATGGTTCCGGAACCTGCAAATGACCATCCCATGGCATTGAAATATATTATTTGATAAGGTCTGCTTATAATAGGGTTTCCAGGGTCAGAGGTGCCAGCCCTGCAAGTCTTATTTTCTCATTATAAGCATGAAAATAATCCTCCATTTTTGGGACAAAGTGATCACCACAATAGCTTCAGTCTTGGAAAGACAAAAACCACAAAAACAACAACAAATTAACACATGAAAATTTTGAAGCAAAGCTTTACATAATCATAATTCTTGAATCCCTGGAGCATCTCTTGCATACATGTATAACATCATACATATAAACCTGAATATGCAATAACAGTTGTACTACTGTTTTCCATACAACAAGCAAACATGAACTGTAATGTGTCTATTTGGAATCTAATATTTTCTCATCACTTATGCAAGAATCTTGATCTATTATTTCATATTGTATTTAGCCCTAAAAATGGTTAGTATTTCTTCTTCATAATGCGTTTATTCAATATGATGAATTTGACAGGGTTGAAGATCAAAAGAGTAAAAAAAAATTCATACAAGCCAATATTAACTGCAAACCTTCAGAAGAAAGAGAACATGAGAACAAAACAGTGTCTGTGACTGTGCGTGGATGAGAAAGAGAGAGAGGGTTTGCTATCTCACCGGAACGTCACCAATTGGCTCCTCTGATTGAGGTTTGGCTACTTTGATCCCTCGTGCAGCAAAATCAAGGACACTAGTAGCGTCGTCTACATCTATATATATCTCTTTGATGCTCTCTTCTTCTGTCGAATCACTGCTGATGGAATTTTGGGAGTCTTTCCTAGTCATATTTCCAGTTTCGGCAGCACTCTCTAATTCAGGAAGCTCATGCTCTACTTCTGGAAGCCCATGCTCCAATTCAGGAAGCTTTTGTTCAATGTCTCCTGGTCTTTCAGGAGAGCTTTCAGAAGGTGTCGTGTCTTCATTCTCTTCTTCCTTTACAGACCAAAAATCAGATGGAATAGTCATAACAACTGATTTCCTACTTCTGCTTCTAGTCCATGTCAAAACTTTAGAGCTAGAAGCACCAGCTTCAACAGAAGCAGTTTTTTTTAAACGGCTGATGGCCTCCTGCAATTCCTGAATTTTTCTCTTAAGAGCTTCATATGTCAACTCTTTGTCTTCTTCCCGTAGCTGTGCTACACCTTCAGTCATCACTTCTGTTGAACCCAGTTTTTCTTCTTTTTCTTCAGAACCAGGTAATAAGTTGTCACCTGTTTTCTTGTTCATACTGGCTTCCTCCATTTCAATATATTGAACTTCCTTGCAAATATCTTCAGTTTCTTCATTATTTCTTTCAGAAATCTGCTCCCATCCAAGGCATGGATCAGGCCCAGAAAACTTTGGAGTACTGTTGTCTAGCAGAAAATTGTCTTCAGGGTCCATTATCCCTAGCATTTGCTTGGTAGGAGTAAGCACAGTGGCCTCTTCAGAATCCTTGTTGCTTCTTGCCAGAGCTGCAGAATCGATTACTTCTGAGGACTCTGACGCTGAATTTTCATCTATTCTTGAAAGTCGATCTTCTTCAGTTGATCTTAACAAGCTCTCAAAACGAGATTGAGCAAGATCACGTTGCCAAGTTAATTCTTTAATCTCTTTATGCATCTGCAATATTTTCATTAAAGAAAAAGCAGTGTGAAAAAAATTAACAAGTTTTTACCAGGAATATTCTTGCTTTCCTTTTTTCTTTTTGTTTATTTTCATTATGATGTACAGAAAAATAAAACCCCAACCTGGCCCATCATTACAAAAATGATTCCTTGCCATAGCTGTGCAACAGCTTTGGCAGATGGAAATAGTTTCTTAAGACTGTTAAAAATTCAGCCAGCCAAAATAAGAATGATGTATAAAACTTGATGATCTTTAGTCATGCCAGGGCTGATTGATGGACTTTTAAAATGGCATGTCATATGAAATTAGTTGTCAACTTGTGAAATTTTTGCAATATGTATCATACTTTATTTCTGGAAATACGCTAGAGTCACAAATTGTCCAATTCACATCTCTAATTTGACAAGTTTGTATGACACAAGAATCTTTGTCTGGTAAATGTAAGTTGCATCTTTCCTTTCAAGTGCAATTAACATGAGAATTCACCTGGTTAATCAGAAGTTCTTTCATGCTTCAGGTTTTGATTTATATGCAAATTGACATGAGAGTTCACCTGTTTAATCAGAAGTTCTTTCTCTCTCAGTGCTGCAGAAGTATCACCTATGGCAGAAATTGATCCAATGCTCTTCAGCCGACCTTCCAGCCTGGCCAGTTCTTTTTGCAATTGCTTCACCAATGCCTTATCTGACATCATTACATTGACCGTTGCATTAGTAGTCACCTCTTTGGCACAACTTGCAAACAACAGGGTGTTTCTTGACTGCTCAACATGGCTGCGACAAGGGCTTATAGTGCAGATCATGGCAGTTCTAGCATTGCCTCCTAAGGAGTTATGCAGTATGCGTGTTAGCTTAGAGTCTCTGTAAGGTATGTGTCCATTTCTTCCCTTGCTGCATCAACAATGGAAGTAATCAAGAGCTGACCACAAATCAAACTAAAGTAACACAACAAGAGTTTGGTATAACTGAAGGAAGAAGTTTATAACAGCCACTAACAAGGCTTGAAAGACAACAGAAGCAGAAAACAGTGGGTATGAAAATAGAGAAGTACATCAAAACTGATGAGCAATAGACTAGAACAGGATGAAAGGAATACTGAATATGCAAGAGCATAAAATGATGTAGGCTGACGTTGGAAACTAAGAACTTAACGAGAACAGAACTAAAGATTGGTTGGCTCTTCTTAAAAAACAAATCCTTAAGCTTACTTCAACGAATGCATATGTTCCCGTCAAAATGTGTTTCTTTAACTTCAAATTTCCATTTGCCAGATAAAAGAAAACTGAAAATTCTGAGCTGCTAATATGAAAAGATTGTCCCACCTCAATTTGCGAATTACAGTTCCCAGAGTCAGTAAACTACGATTTATATGGGAACCTTCTTTAAGTCTTGCGCCAGCTGCTAATGTCTGAGAAACGCGCTCACTGCCTGCAAGATCAACAAAATTCTATGGAACAAAACCAACTTAGTATTCCTTCTAGATATTTAGAAGAAAGTTACCCTATCAGAAAAATAACAAGAAGTTTCCTATTAACCACTAATTTTAGACAAATATAGTTGCTTCATACCACTGTGGCTGTCAGAGTACTTGAATTTGCAATTCCTGAATATTCATGAGCAGAGCTTTCGACTGTCTGGGAGATTCCATCGTTTGATGACCCAAAAAACAAAGGGGTAAAATTGAAGCATCCTGTCAAAATTGGGGCGGGGAAAAGGAAACAGTACTACAGAAAAAAAAACAAGAAGCATACTAGTCTTATAATTTGATGAGATCTGGAGCTGTTCTCATTCAGAGAGGTCTCTCCTATTTGCCTTTGAGCTGCAAGAATTCAACACCAAAACTGAAGACATACAACTCAGTAAAAACAATACAAACTCAAAGATGCATTGTTTTGATACCATTACCTTCACATATGGAAAGGAGCTCCTGTAGGTGGCTCCAATCTGTCAGAGTCTCCTCCATAAGCTTCTCTACAACAGTCCCTTTCTGTTGAAGTGAAATATTGTTACCAAAGATGCTCTTTGTGTTCTTCCGTATGTCTTTTTTTTTTTTAAAAAAAAAAAAAAAGGTACCTCTGGATCATCAAGGACTCTAAGTGGAGTACTATCTGAGCTAAGGAGGTCTCTGACAGCTTCGTTGTAAATTTCCATGGCAGAGAATTTCAATGCAAATTCTCTATCTTTGTGCTGAGATTTGTGGATAACAAAAAGAAAAATCCTTTAAATTTAATATAGCACAGAGTAGGATAGGCTTAAGAAATATGTAACATTAGAAAAGTTAAGCTTAATGTCCTTTTCAATTAGCTACCTTGTCCATGTCATCAAATATATCTGCAACAGCATATTCAGTAATTCCACTCATTGTGTATGTCTTTCCACTACTTGTTTGCCCATATGCAAAAATACTAGCTGAAGAACCCAAAAATTTCGTCACAATCATTCAGAGCTATAATACAGGAAATCACAAAGCAAGGACACGAACATATATATAACTCACAGTTAATGCCACTGAGTGCTGCAAGGGCAATCTCTTTAACTCCTTCTTCATATACCTGCTTTGTGGGGCATTCACTTCCAAATACTCTGTCTATCCCAAACACAATAAAATATTAAAAGGGCAAATTAACATAAGGGCAGAGTTTTTCTTTGTTATCTCCATCAACATTGAACAAAGATTGATGAATAGGTTACCAAATGTATAGGCAGTAGGAACCATGAAGCGGTCAGGCATGTTGGCTTTGAATATAATGGTGGCATTGTTAATGCATTCCCAATCACATACGTCGTTCCTGGCAATTTCTGTGTCATTCGAAGGCCTCATCCTAACAGATACAAATATTCTTTCTTCTTGTGCCTGTATTTCCCCCAACATCAAATTGTCCCCGCCCATTGATGACCCCCCTACGCTCATCCTTTCCTCTCGTCCCCTTACGCTCGTTTTCTTTTACTCTTTTTTCTTGTCACTGATAAAGAAAAAGAACAGGAACGAATCAGCCCAACAGGATTGTATAAGTTTCGGCTGAATCCGTTCTCCGTTCTCTCTCTATCTCGCTCTAAGAGGAGGGGGCGAGGGAAAGAGGGAGACAAAGAATGGAAGGAACAGTAAAAAATGGCATGAAACCGACCGTTGCTCTCCTCCTTCCTCTTTGGGGTTGAATCAGTTACGAGGAAAGCATTAGTCTCTAACTAAAATAGCATAAACTTACGGTTTTAACCTCAACGATTTTCCCGCGCAGTGATTGTATCTCTCCTAGTCGGGCCTTGGCTGTATGGTAATATTGCTTGTTCATTTTTCAATACCACAATTATATCAAGAATATATATATATATATATATATATATATATAATTTTTTTTTTCTGGGGTTAAAATTGGGTTGCTTCTTCATTATTTACGGCTACGAATTGACAGTATGATGCTATTATAATATGGAAAAATTCATTACACCTCAACTATGTGACTTTTAAAAATCACTAGAAATGGAACACCAAAATTTACAAAAATTATACTCTTTCTATTTCAAAAACATTGTCACTATCTTTTTTTTCATATTGTTAAAAAAATTATTTAATATTTTATCAACTTGCATTTATAATATATTTTCTCATTTATACTCTCAATTATATTTAATAAAAAAATAAATATATTTTTCTAATTTAGTAATTAATAAGTATAAATTAGAAAAATTGTTTATAAATATTTTTTATTTAATGAAAGTGACTATATATTTTAGAATATCCCAAAAAGAAATGATGGATAACTTTTTGAAACGGATGAAATATTTTTTTAAAAAAAATCACTCCATATGCCAAAGCCTATTTGGAAAATAAAAAAAAATTGTTACTGAGTAAATTACAGCCTTATCTTCACTTTGATATGCATGTTTAATTAAGGAAAAACTTTATTTTTCATACTCTGATTTAAAAACTCTTTATTTCTTCAAAAAAAAAAAAAAAGAACTCCAATTAAACCCACGCCAATAGCAAACTTATTTTTTTATATACTTTTCCTTAAAATCAAAATCCACTTTGACTCATTTTTTATAATTTACACACTTTTTTATTTTTCTTTTCTTATTCTTGTACTTATGTTAATGTATTTTTCCATATCATATAAACAAAATATTTCAGGTCCTTCATAAAAAAATATTTATTGTAAAATTTGTAATTATTTTTTTACCGCTTATGGAAGGAAGAATAGTATTTCATAGAGTGTTAACAAAAACACATCTTTATTAGAGCATGTTTGACACATAAAAAAATACTAAATATAAGTAGAATTTTTACTTTATTTTTATATTTAATATTTTAATTTACTTTAAAATTTTAGGAATGAGATTTTTAAATGATTAAATTATGTTACTATTCTTGAAATCTCATTGTCTAAATTGATTTATTTGTTTGTAAATATTATATATAAAACTGCATATGAAAGTTTTATTAATTTTGAATTTTGTTATCTTATATATTAAAATATATCAAATAAAAATTTTAAAATATTCATCTTAAAAAATATTTTATTTTTCATGCCATTAGAGTTTTTTAAAGAATGAGAAAGGAAAGAATGATGATTATTCTCTTTTATTCTCTTTCTAGAATGTGAAATTTATTATTTCCCAATTCGAGGTGTAAACAAATTTAATTTTTAAGGAGAATATAATATTTTATAACATGCATATTTTGTCATTGATATATTAATAATAAATTAAATTTATCATTTATTTTTTAATATTAATTTTTATATTTGATACATCATTTTACATATTAATATGTTTCATTCATATTATAATATTTTTTATAAATAATAAAATTATTAAACATTGTGTTATATGTGTATATGTATATTCTATTTATTAATCACAATTAGCATATTAACATATTTATATAAAATTATTTACGAATATAAAATCAAATTATTGGCGTATCAAAATATTCTAGATTCTTCAATTAAGATTATTTTTTATTAGATAAATATTCAATATTTTGCCTCAAATAATATTTTAAGGAAAAAGAAAAATTATTTTTTTCAAATGCTCAAATGAATTTATATTTTTAGTTTAAAAGATATTTTTAACTAAAAAAATTGAGATTTTTTATATTTTTTCATAATTATAGTTGGCTTTCCTTACTTTTTATTTAAAAAAAATAAAAGTACTTTTTTCTTCTCTTTATTAATTAAATTTTAAAATATCAAATATAATAAAATAATTTTTTTTTCCTCTTCTTTCTTTAAAATAATTTTGTTATTAGTCTTTCTCACTTTTAGGTGGATTTGATAGGATGGAAAGAAGAGTAAAGAGAACTCAATCTCTAATTTTTACTCCTAAAAAACTATTAACAATTAAATAGCTTAGTTAAGATGAGCTTATAATTGGAATTGCAACCCTCGAACTGGCTTGCAAGAAAGGTGAATAATTGTAATTGAATCGACATAATGGACTTAGAAACTTAACACAGTGCTTACCGTGGAACTTGATATGCAAAAGCCTCAAAAATACTCTAGCAGCACTACCTATAACGAACACCTATATTCAAAAAGGAATTCGGAAAATAAAAACTGCAAAAACTTGTTTAAAAGACAAAAAAAAAATCCTATGATAACTTCCACTCAATCATTCTTGGAAAAAGAAGGCTACTATCAAAAAGAAATGGCTCCCTCCAATAAGCATTGAAAGTAGATCACTACAAACTGGTCTATGGAATTAGCTTATCGTTGCAACTTCACTTACTTTTATAGCCCGCTACTTATTGTTAAAAGATAACCATAATTAAGAATTGGCCTAGAATCTCTTCACTATTGCTTGCCTTACGTTAGAGCAGCAATTAGCTAAAAGAAAATCAAACCGTAAAGAAAGGCTCTTCTTTTTTTTGGGAGAGGGCAGTGTTGGATGGTTAGTTGTTCTATAGAAACTACGACAAGTTAGTTATAAGGTTAGTTGTTAGCAGAGAGAGGATAATTTTCAACCCATAAAATACTACTGCTTATGGTAAGAGTTAAACTGGACACTTAGTTCCCAAGATATCACCTACTACCATCAAAATAAGAGATGTGAACAAGAGATTTGTAAGAAAGCTCTTCCAGTAGATGTGAAGAATGTGACCTTGAGGAGAGGTCTATATAGAGGTTCTACTGGGTTTTACATTAATACACAAGCTTTTGGAAAATGTAGCCTTAGATGGAGCAAAGCAGACTGAATAAAATAAAAGTTTGTTTCCTCCCCCCCCCCCCCCCTTTTATTTATTTAAAATAACTTTCTCTCGTGATATCTTTGTCATGCAGAGTATGAACGTTGGAGTATACAAAACAAGTGAAATTAGGGAAACTGTCGCATACGAAAATAAATAATTCCACCTACGTTGCCAGCAATCCATGGCCCTTTATTTTCTATTGCCAGTGTGGCAGCCACCAAGCTAATAAGCGGAAGAATAGAAGCCCCAAAATGTTACTTTAAAGAAATAAATGCAAGGGACCGCTTTATTGTGGCGTCTGACTAACCCCAACGCCCATAATCACTCCTCAAACAAAACGACAAACTCGTCTCTTCCCCACTCCTAACTCCTCCTAACTCCCAATGTCGCCATCGCCATCGCCATCTTTCCCTTTCTGCTTTGCTTTACCAGAATTGAATTTAAATCACCGTTAAACGATATTAACCCATGAACTGTAGTCCCTAATTAAGCGTTCAACTGGGTTACATTGCATACATCTGCATTACCGTTTTGTCGCTTCTACACTTCATTCTCGAAACCCTAAACCTAAACCAGCCGCGAAAATGACTACGAGAGGAAGCAGATCGGAAAAGGTGAAGCGAATATTCCAGAAATTCGATTCCAACCGTGATGGAGGGCTAAACAGAGAAGAAATGGCAGCTCTGGTGGTGGCCGTGAACCCTAGGGTCAAATTCAGTGACGAGCAAATCAACGCCATTCTCGACGAAGTGTTTCGTACTTACTGCGAGTTTATCGACAGCGAGAAAGGTTTGAGCTACGACGGGCTTCTCCGTACGTACGACGACGGAGCGGGTGACGTAGACAGAGACTTCGACGCGCTTGAGCTCGAACTCAATTTGGAGGACAGCAATAAAGGGATCTTGGCCGCGCCAGAGGCATCTTCCTCATCGATTTTGGACGAGAGGGTAATGGAATCGCAGAAGAAGCAGAGAACGGCGGCGTGGGCGGTTTCGCCTAACCACGGGATTGTATTTGATGACACGTGGAAGATAGTGGACGATTTGGAGATTTTGGTGAAGAGATTAAGAGCGAAGCAAGCGAAAGATGGGAAATTAATGAAAGGCGATAACTTTGATGCATATTCTGACGCTGGGTGGTCCAGGGAGTTGGGGCCTTCTACTGAGATCTCAGAGAAAAGGGTATTTTGGGAAGAATCAGGGCATGATTATACCGTCTTTGTTAAGGAATTAGGGGTTTTGAGGAGCAGAGCCGATGGGGCGAGATCCAGGGAAGAGGCGTTTGATGGGCATATGGCGATAGGGAGAGTTTTGTATGAGCACCAGTTGTTTAAAGAGGCACTTGTGAGTTTTAAGAGAGCTTGTGAGTTGCAGCCTGTGGATGTTAGGCCTCATTTTAGAGCTGGGAATTGTCTT
>CATIWR010070954.1:0-12687 GCA_949677035.1 Omphalea diandra
CATCAACTTCTTCATTTCTTCTTGAGGGATTGATTCAATTCTGCAACAACAACACTTATTTGAAATATTAGTGATGATCAATCTACTTTGTCAAGATCAAAAGAGGTTCTAAACCTAGGATTGATTATCCTAGTTCAACACCTATTTTTATAATAAAATCATATATTATATTTTTTAATCAATTTAAAAATTTTTAGCAAATCAACACAAACCTAATAATATTCTAGCTAAGTTATTCATATATAATAAGCCAAAATAGTATATGCACACAAAAATCAATATGTAATCTCTTTAGGAACCAAATAAGGTAAAAATATCTTGTTAAGACCTATAATGCAAAAATCATGAAAAGCAAGCCTCAAGAGAGTAGTAATGACATTAGCTAGGAATCAACGCCACTTAATATAAAGTGGCTCATGATCGATCTTATTTGCTTATGGATAAATGTTGAATCTTAGTTATTAGGATGTCATGAACAAAAATGAAAAAAAAAATGTTTCTTTCATATATTTTTTATGTAATTATTTCAAAGTTTAAAGAATATTTTTATCCATTTCAAAATATATAACCAACTACCCTTGTAATCTAAAATCAACTAGCTATATAAGATTTAAACATCAACAAAACATATAACCACTTTTTAACACTTAAAAATCAGATTTTAAAAATCTAGTTATATTTATCAAATAATGTTAAAAGTGATTTTAGGCCTATAATTTGATTTTTTTCACAGTAAAAGCAATATCAAACATTGCTTCATTACTTATGTGAATGGATAATGCATTTTCACTACTAATAAATATTCTACCTTAAGGGAGATATAGTAATTTAAAGATGATTTCCTATAAGGTAATTTACTTTAGGTAATCAATATGTAGCTTTCTTTGTTTGTTTGTTGATTGTTTTAAGCGAAACATTTTATTATGCTCTGCTATTATTAATTATATTTCTTTCATTTTGTTTTTAATCTACCAAGGAATATTCTTGTTGCAATTTTTGAAATTGTTACTAACCATGAAGGTTAGATTCTAAAGTCAACTTAGCATTTGGTATGCACTATGCTAGTTTGATTGCTTCATTACGAGTTTAAGTTTCTACTATTAAACGGGAAAAGCATTTTTCTTTTTTGCTAGAACAAATCCATCAATTACTTTTTTTCACCATTTTTAGCCATAATTGCTACTAATGCTTCATTTGACTTCTCACGATATTAGGTATCATAATTTATCCTAAAATCATCTTTCTTTAAAGATTAGAACTTAACCTTCATAACTTTGGTGTAAAAAATGTATGATGATTTTTGGACCATTTTATAGTCATACCATGCTTTGTTGGCCAAATTAGCTATTTCAGTAAGGGAAATACTACTTTAACAAGAAGTCTTTTTTTTCTTCCTTTTCAAAGAATGTCAGCAATTAACTTTGCAAAATTCATCCTTATTATATATTTCATCTCTTTATAAAACCTCATCCACTATAAGCTAAAGTTCGTGTTGGCCCTAGGCACCAAGAAAGGGAGGAGGGGGGATTGAATTGGTGTATATAAAAAAAAATTAGGAGCAAGGGATAGAGAAGAGTAGAAAAATAAGACACATGATTTATAGTGATTTGGGTATAATCGACCCTACGTCCACTTCCCAATTCTCTGCAATTGGGTGTTTCACTAACTTCAAATTGTGTTTCTAAGCTCACACCTAACTTTTATACTTTGTGTTTTCAAGGCTCATACAACAACCTTTACACTATGTGTTTTTAAAGCTCACACAACAACCTCTCTTTAGCGTTTTTATAGGCTCACACTATAATCTTTACACTTGGTGTTTAATGCTCACACCCAACACTTACAATCTCATAAAAAAGAAAAGAAAATAAGTAGCAAAAGATTGAGAGCTTTAACACAAGTAATGAAATCTCTTTCTATTTTTGTTTCTCACTGTTTGGTGGAGTATTTATACCTCATACCAACCAAAGACACATTAGACTTTAAAGCTCAATAAATCTTTAAGACATGCTAGGTAGATTCTATATTAATTGCATGTCAGGCTGGAGTCGCGGTCACTACTAGTCAATCACGGTTGTGAAATCTAAATTTCCATACGAAAGGTAAAAATTTCAATGAATAAATTTGCTTGTGTCTAACGACTAGTGCATGTGGCAGCTTCTCATTGGTCCATTAGGAAAATATAGTCATTGTGTTCTAACTGCCCACAAAAGTCGAGGTCGCAATTTTTCTTTATACAAGACGCGACTATGAAGGCGAATCCTTCTGTTTGAAAGATAATCTTCTTTTGAAATCGCGATCGCTACCCAAAATGTTGCTCTCACAATTTTTGTTCTCCAACAGATACCTGGGACACTTGGCATGCTATAATTATGGACTGGTTGCCCTCTTTAATGACTTTGAAAGTTTTGGTCGCAATTAAGGCATGACACACACTGTGAATTCTTCTGTGACTTTGGCACTTTCATCTTTGGATGAGTAGCGGCAGTGAAGATGCCCGCGAATCCTTCTGGCCGAGTTTCACCCTTTCCTTGAATTGGGCCGCGGTCTTGAACTACAGACCATTGACCGCGAATTTGGATGAACTTTGCCTACTTGAGGATTATGCAATCCTTCTAACTTTCAATAGAAATATAACTTAATTTATACAAAACAACACTTAGTTGAAACATTAGATATGATCAATCTCTTTTGTCAATATCAAAAAAGGTCAAAGACTTAGGATTACCCATCCTAGTCTAACAATCTCCCGCTTTTTGATTTTGACAACCTAGATTGTTCCTAAGGGAAAATAATGCACAAATTTGAAGTTGGAGTGAAATATGATTCAATGAATACTTAGGGTGAAATTTCCTACTTATGACATTCAATCATTCAAAGTAAAATTTCTCAAAATCTTAAGTATGATAGTATGATGCTTATGATGCTCCCCCTCAACTTATGCTATAATTTTCAAGTTCTTTTCACTCCCATTTAGTCTTAGATTCTTTCTATCTCCTCCCCTTTGGTAAGATCAAAAAGAGGGTACACATAAGGGAAAAGAATACATACATAAGTAATTAAGTAAACATAAGGAGCAAATGCATAAACAATTGAAGTAAAACAAGCACATAACATAGAATTTCAAAGAAACAATCTTGTATATATAAACTTAAAAACAAGTTGTGTGGGATCACACTTTTGTAAAAAATAGAAAAATATAAAAGAGATCCTAATCTAGAAAGTAGGAGAATCATCTCTAGAAAAGTCTTCATCTTCACTCAGATCTTCACTTTCAACCTCATTTCTATCCTCCACTTCAACATTGCCTTCTTTTTCATGAGTGTCTTCAAACTCTGTGAAGTCTAAAAGATGGCAAGGGGGAACTCCCAACTTCTCTTGCAAATCAACCATATCATTATGAAGAGGAGATAGGAACAAAAATCTCCTTTTCATTATCCTCATCAACTTGTCAAGCTTGTTGTTAATGGTTGCAAAGGAGAATTTTGCCTTAGGCTTTGGTTGAGGAGGGATGGACGAAGCTCCTTCTTTAATAGCAAGTCCTTTTCATTTGGAAGCTTATGAAGACTACATTTTCTTTAATCCAACTGCACCTAAGGTATACACATAGGTGTTCGGATGAATAGCCTTGGCGTTGATAAGGTAGGTGAGATCAAGGAAATTTTATGAAGGGAAAAGTTTATTGGTGAGGAATTTCTCATTTTCGTCATCAAGAGCTCCTACAAATTGGTAAATGGTTATGATATGTGAAGGTAGCAAGAATTGGCTGTTAGGTTTGGTACTCATGTGAATCAATTGATCCACAAGGTACCGATCAGATTGTATTAGTTTATTTTTCACAAGGCAGAAAAGAAATGTCAAGTCTTTATGTGATACTTTCTCCTTACCATCACCTCTAGCGTTTATCAAAAAGGTGATGATACGATGTATCCAAAGGGGTAGGGTCTTAATGTGTTTGGCTAGGGAGAATCTTGGGTCGTGTTTGGTTTTGATCGAAATTCAAAATAAATAACATCAAATGCAGAGATTATGAAGGGGATATTTTCTCTGACTTGAAGATTAAAGAGAGAAGAGAGTTGGTCGAAAGTAATGTGAAAAGGGTCGTCAAAGGCCCGAAACACTAACCGATATTGCCCTGCTCTTGAATTGGCTTTACGACTCAATTGGATTGTACACATAAATTCTCGCATAATTTCTTTGTACCCGGGTTCATCTCGAAAGATGAACTTGTTCCAGCCCAAATTGGAGATGAAAGCTCGAATTTTTGTATTAATACCCAAGGTTTCTAGCAGAAAGGTAGAGGGTATCTTGTTTAGGAGGATGATCTTGGAGGAGTTGGCTTTGTACCTTTCTTTCTCCTCCTTGGTGATGCCTTTCATAAGATGGAGAGCAAGTGGCGTAGAGGGCTGAGCCACAGCCTTACCTTTGTCAGCTCTGGAAATCTTCTTTGGAGCCATTTCAAAGGATGAAGAGGATTTGAAGATTTTTAGAGAGATTTAAGAGAGAGAAAATGATGTTAGAAGTGAAATGAAGAGAACACTATTGAAAGGGGGTATTTATAGCTATTTGAAGTCTCTGTAAATGGCTAGAAACAGCTAAAAATGAATTGATAAAGAGATAGAAATAGTTAACAGTCAAATCACATAAATGTCTAGGCGATTACCCTAATTTGCATCGCGAATCCATGAGTTGTAATCGCGAATTTTTAAAAAATATGAGTAACGGATAAATTTTCCTCGAGAATACGTACTTCAACGGTCAAAAATTTGAATTCTTGACCAAAATTAGCGGTAGAGCTTAATTCTCGCGACCGCAATTTGATGTTTGATAGTTGGATGACTAGGACTTATAATTCGCGATCGTGAAGACATAATAGCGACCACAAATTATAAGTCAGCAAAGATAAGAATGAAAAACTAAGTTTTAAAAGAATCAAAATTGTGATCCACATGGAAAATGCCATACAGAAAAAATAAGACATGTAATTATCAAACAACACACGTAGCAATCATACAAAAGATCCAAATTTTCACTTTAGGGTGCTTCCATCAAACATTCTCAATTCTCTCTTAATGAAGTTCATTCTTTCTTTATTGAGAGGTTTAGTGAAAATATCTACAAGTTGATGATTTGTGTCAATAAACTCTAACACAACATCACTCTTTTGCACATGATCTTTAAGAAAATGATGTTTAATATCTATGTATTTGCTCCTAGAGTGTTGGATGGGATTCTTAGAAAGATTAATAGCACTTGTGTTATCACATTTAATAGGAATATGATTAATTACTTTGCCAAAATCCTTTAATTATTGTTTCATTGGGTGCAATAACAACCTGCAGTAACATACTTGGCTTCTGCAGTGGATAAGGCAACCGACACTTGCTTTTTGCTAAACCAAGATATTAAGCATTCTCCTATAAATTGGCAAGTCCTGAAAGTGCTTTTTCTATCTAATAAGTTACCCTCATAATCCACATTCGAATATCCTATGAGACTAAAGGATGAATCCCTAGGATACCATAACCCTAAGTGAATAGTGCCATACAAATACTTAAAAATTATCTTGACAACATTTAAGTAAGATTCTCTAGGAGAGGATTGGAACCTAGCACATATACAAACACTAAACATAATATCTGGCCTAAAAGCAGTAAGATAAAGTAGAGATTCGATCATACCTCGATATCTCATTTCATCTACTGTCTTATTTGATTCATCTTTGTCTAGCTTGATGGTACCACTCATGGAGGTCTTGGCTACTTTACAACCATCCATGCCAAACTTCTTGAGTATTTTCCTTATGTACTTGGCTTGATTGATGGAGATCCTTTCTTTGGTTTGCTTGATTTGTAGACCGAGAAAGAATTTGAGCTCTCCTATCATGCTTATTTTGAATTCTCTAGTCATACACTTAGCAAAATCCTCATAAATAGACTTATTAGTAGCACAAAAAATGATATCATCAATATAGTTTTGAACAATTAGTGTATCATGCTTGTGTTTTTTAACAAATAGTATGGTATCCACCTTTCCTTTTTCAAAATCATTTTTCAAGAGAAATGAACTAAGCCTTTCATACCAAGCTCTTGGAGCTTGTTTCAATCCATATAAGGCTTTGTTCAATTTAAAAACATGGTTTGGAAAATAATGTGACTCAAAATAAGAAGGTTGTTCAACATAAACTTCCTCCTTAATGATCCCATTCAAAATGCACTTTTAACATCCATTTGAAAAAGCTTAAAATTCATGTGGCATGCATAAGCTAAGAGAATCCTAATAGGCTCTAATCTTACAACAGGGGTAAAGTTCTCATCATAATCTATGCCTTTTTCTTGGTTGTATCCCTTAGCAAGCAATCTAGCTTTATTTCTAATGATAAGACCTTGCTCATATAACTTATTCCTAAACACCCATTTATATCCTACAATGGAGTGTTCTTTAGGCCTAGAGACAAGTTTTCATACCTTGTTTTTCTCAAATTGGTTGAGTTCCTCTTGCATAGCAAACAACCAACTCTTATCATCAAGAGCCTCATCAATTAATTTTGGCTCAAGTTGAGAAACAAAGGCAAGATTATTATCTAAAGGATTAAGTCAAGATATAGTACTTACAACCTTGGAGGTATCACCAATGATCAAGTCCTTGGGGTGATACTTGGAAAATCTCTAATCTTTGGGTAGATCTTAGCTTGGCTCATCTCTTTGTTGATGTTGTGGCTCCTTATCTTTCTTTAATGATTCACCTCCTTCCTTGCTTTTATCATCTCTTCTTGTGGTGTCTTCCAATTCCAGCTTTTCAAAATCACCTACAAGATCATCAATAAAAATACATTTCCTAAGATCAAGTTTACTAGATTCATCAAAGACAACATTCATAGAATCCTCAACTATCATTGAACTTTTGTTAAAGACTTTATATGCCTTGCTAGAGGTGGAATAGCCTAAGAAAATTCCTTCATTAGTTTTGGAGTCAAATTTCCCAAGATTATCCTTGGTATTTAAAATATAACACTTACATCCAAATACTTTTAGGTCATTCCATAGCTCATAAGAAGTTTTATTGAGAATGAGTCTTTTAAAAACTCTATTTGCAATGTAACACGAAGTATTAATGGCTTCGGCCCAAAAGTAATTCGATAAAGAATACTCATTGAGCATGATCCTAACATTTCTATTAGTGTTCTATTTTTTCTCTCTACAACACCATTTTATTGTGGTGTCCTAGGAGTTGAAAAATTATGAAAAACTTCATTCTCGAAATAATAAATTTCAAAAGACTCATTTTGAAATTCCTTTCCATGGTCACTTCTAATAGAAGAAATGAAGTAACCTTTTACATTTTGAACTCTTTTTGCAAAACTCTTAAAATCTTCAAAAGTATCACTCTTATGAGCTAAGAAGGATACCCAAGTAAACCTAGAGTAGTCATCAACTAGGACTAGTGTAAAATGCTTTCCACCTAAGCAAGCACTCCTAGTAGACCCTATCAAGTCCATATGAACTAGTTGAAAAGGTATAGTAAAACTTACAACATTTTTTGCTTTGTGAGAGGCTTGATGTTGCTTCCCCATTTGACATGGACCACATGTCTTGTCTTTAGTGAAATTCAGCTTAGGAAGGCCTTCCACCAACTTTCCTTTGGATAGGCTTTGAAAAAGATCCATGTTTGCATGCCCAAGCCTTCTATGTCATAACCAAGCTTCATTGCTTAAAGACATAAGACATTTAAAAGATTGGTTATCCAAATTGTCTAAGTCAATTGAATATGTATTGTCTTTCCTTTAACCCTTGAAAATAACCTTATCATCCACTAAAGTGGTGACTCGACATTCCCTAGGATCAAAGGTGACTTTGTTCCCTTTGTCACATAATTGACTTACACTCAATAAATTATGTTGTAAGCCACTAACTAATAAAATATTATCAATTAATGAACAATCATTCTTACTAATGGTTCCAATGCCAATTACCTTACCCTTGGCATTGTTACTAAATGTAATATGTCCACCTTCTTTTTCTTTCAATGTCGTGAATAGCTTTCTATTTCCAATCATATGCTTGGAACATCCACTATCCACATGCCAATTATTTGATTTGGTGGATACCACACTTCCTTACACAATAAAAGTGAGTTTCCTTTTCTTACGTACCCAAGCATACTTAGGTCCTAGGGGGTTAGGAGTTAAAGGGTCCTCTAATTTGAGGTGAGCCTTCCTAATGAAACAACGAATGTTAATATTCCCATGTTTCATACAATAATGGTATTGGAGTTTAGACTTGTGAGTCTTTCTCTCATGTACAAATTTAGTATAAGTAGGAGTCATTCTCATACCTTGACTATGTGAATGTATGCATGTACATGTATGATGAGTATGAGTAGAGAATTTCTTATGAAAGTGACCATACTATTTGTTATACATGTAGGCATGGTTAGCTCTTTAAGTCTTGGGTCTTGAGCTTGGGGGAGCCTTCCTTTTTTTCCCTTAGGCTTAGGAGGCTTAGTGCTGGGAGCACTTTTCTTCCCAATTACCTCAACTGTTGAGGTTTGAGGTTATGAAGATCTAACAAATGTGGTTTGAGATGATGAGGAGGCTTTATTGAAACCTAGACCATGTCCAATTAGTGGTGGTCTTTATGACACAATCAATGTACCCAAGGCTTCCTTTTCTTTATGGAACTTAGAGATTGAGCTAATAAGCTCAATGACTTCTCCCTTTAGAGAGTCATTTTCCCTTCTTAATGAAGCCAACGAAGAATACGATGTAGTAAGATTATCCATAAATTTTTTGAGCTCATCATTAGACGCTCTCAATTCTCTTACAATGTCACTGAGGGATTTATAATCATCCTCTAATTTTTGACATTTTCTTTTATAAGATTTCATTTGTGACTTGTATTTGTCACATCTTATAGTTAGAGCCTTTAGAAGCTCTTCATCTATCTCGTCAAATTCAAAATCAGAATGAGAATGGGAAGAAGTACTTACCTTATTTGTAGAATCTTCTTGTGCCATGAAACAAATGTTGGCAACTTCTCCTTCTTCCTCTTCTTCACTTGAGTTGTCATCCCAAGTGGCTAAAAAAGCTCTTCTTCTTCTTTTTGTCCTATCTCTTCTTCTTCTTTAACTTGGGACAATCGTACTTGATGTGGCATTGTTTGCCACATTCACAATAAGTGACATCATTAGATCTCTCTCTTGGACTAGGAGCTATCTCCTTGAAGTTTTTTCTTTCTTTTCTTCTTCTAATCAACTCCTTTGTCCTTTTTGAAAGCATTGCTAGTTCATCTTCTTCCTAGTCACTTTCTTCATCACTTGAGGTAATTTTTACCTCTTTCTCCTTTGTTGAGGATTTAAGAGCTAGGGTTCTTCTTTCTTTTTCTCGTTTATCTCCTTGGCCTCTTAGTTTCTTCATTTACTCATCTTTTTGTAAGGCCAACTCATGAGTTAAGAGTTTGCCTATCAACACATTTGTTGGAACCTTTCCAATCTCTAAATTAGACTCTTGGATGCTGCACACTCTTATCTAAAGGAAGAGTTTTAAGGATTTTTGTGTTTACCTCATAGTTGGTGAGAGTCCTTCCGAATTTTTTCATGTTGGTGATGATGGATAGGAGCCTATTCATCATTTCGGTGATGCTTTCATGGTCCTTCATCATGAATAGCTCCCATTATATCACATACATCTCCAAACAACTTGACTTAACTAGTGTTATGCCTTCATGGTAGTTTTTAAGGGTCTTCCAAATGGCATGTGCTATTTGGTAATATTGCACTCTTCCAATCTCTTCTCTAGAGAGAGAGCTTAGAAGAATGGTCATTGCCCTTTTATTTTTGCCATTTGATCTCCAGTGAGCTTCAACCCATTCTTCCTTTGGGATAAGTTCTTCAATTCCATCCACTACTTTAGTGAGTGTCTTCCATTCTTTGACAACCACATCCCAAAGGTCCAACACATTTGTGTCAAGGTAGATTTTCATTCTATACTTCCAATGAGCATAGTTGGATCCATCAAAGTGAGACTTGAGGTGTGAGTGGATTCCCTATTGTGCCATGAACTTTGCTCACCCAATTAAGGCTAGAATGTGATACTTGGCTCTGATATCACTTGTTAGCCCTAGGCACCAAGAAGAAGGAGGGGGGGTTGAATTTGTGTGTAAAAAAAATTAGGAGTAAGGGATAAAGAAGAGTAAAAAAATAAGGCACACGATTTATATTGGTTCGGGTATAATCGACCATATGTTCACTTTTTAATTCTCTGCAATTGGGTGTTACACTAACTTCAAATGGTGTTTCTAAGCTCACACCTAACTTTTACACTTTGTGTTTTCAAGGCTCACACAACAACCTTTACACTATGCGTTTTTAAGGCTCACACAATAATCTTTACACTATGCATTTTTAAGGCTCACACAACAACCTCTCTTTAGTATTTTTACAGGCTCACATTCAAACCTTTACACTTGGTGTTTAATGCTTACACTCAACACTTACAATCTCATAAAGAAGAGAAGAAAATGAGTAGCAAAAGATTGAGAGCTTTAACATAAGTAATGAAATCTCTTTTTATTTTTGTTTCTCATTATTTGGTGGAGTATTTATACCCCATACCAACCAAAGAGATGTTAGACTTTAAAGCTCAACAAATCTTCAAGACATGGTGAATCTTTAAGGCACCTCCATAAGAAAATTTTCATCTTCAGTCGCGTGTTGAACTTTCTTATGTTGTCCCATTTTGATCTTTTAGACTAGGCTTCATTACTATTACCAATGAGATTTTGATTCCACACTACCTTGCTTTTTAAAGCATGATACTTTCTATATATTGGATCTACCATTTCTCTATTATCTTCTGACTAGATGTCTTTCAAATCTTGAATTTTCTATTAGATTGTAGTTGATATCTTTGATTTTTTATATTTAGTGAAAAGGGAATATAGTTTATTAGTACGTTACTTTTATGTTTTATTATTAGTGAGGTTAGCCGCTCAATAGTCATTTTCCTATTCAAATCTTGTGAAAAAGAATCTTTAAAGTTTTTTTAGCCCTATATAAGTGTCTTGATCTTCACAGTTGCACTTGAATGAATGAAATTTTACTTGCAACTCTTAGAATTTTTATCAACCATCGGAGAGTCAGGAAGACATGGGGTTGTACTTTAATACAACCTAAGTAGTATTGCATAAAAGGATTAATAGAGAATCTAAAAATGGACTTCTCAATTGGCAGAGTTAATGTGATGAATCAAATAGTCAACAAGAAACCTAGAAGGGTAGTACATTGGTAATACCCTAAATGTTTAATTGGTCGCCACTTTACTTTGGTTGGGACAAAATTTTGGCTGAGGATAGATTTTACCCTAAATAAGTTAATTAGAAGGCTCAACCAATCGTTATCCAATTAGAGATTGAGTTTGAAAATTAGGTACAACTTGAAAAGATGTTAGGCACCCCTAAATTACTAGGATTTAGGGACCTGACCTTCAAAAACTCCATAATTTATATTTTTAAGTTTTATTCTAATAAATTATTTAGTTCATAGTAGAATGATTCTACTCATCCATCTAGCCTTATCTCACATATTCATATCAAGAAAAATTGGTACATGTTGTCATCATAAGGAAGGGGAATTACATAATCATGTGGGGAGGGGGGCTTATGCAATTATTTAATCAAAGCAATAATATGCAAATGTCAAGGCTCACAACCTTATCGGTAGGATTAATATAAATCATCATCAAGAGATACCTATCATATATTTAATAATAATAATAATAATGTAGATAGTAACACATAAGCATATTGTCCCTAATGCAAAGATACATTTTAATTCTTATCCAAAGAACATGCAACACATTTATGATTCACATAATGCTATAAAGAGAGTGTACATATGAAGTAACAATTTAAATGGGTTATGCATCAATATGGGCAACATATGATAAAAGAATCATAAGGTTCTTAGAGTCTAAAACCTCACCGTAACATCTACTATTCACCATCAACACATCAAAGACAAAGAAAAGGTGCACTCCGAGTCATGGAAGAGACTAGGAGATACACCTCAAACTAGTGTGTATGTGGATATGATAATAAAATATGCCACATTAAATAAATGGGCAAAACATAAAAAGAAACCAAAGGATCATAGGTGTCCATGACCATCCCCATAATATTTTTATTCATAATCAACATAAGAAAGATGAAGAAAATGCAATTTTAGCCATGAGAACGACTAAAGAACATGTTTAAAAGGTTGTGTGTGAGTATAGTGAGACATAATATGGAATACATATCAAATACATAGAAAGCTTAGGAGAAATTCAAGGGTCATGGGCTTTATAGCCTCGCTTCATCATCTTCCATTCACAAATTCAAGTATAAAGGAGGTAAAAAGATGAAAACTTAGCCATAAGCAAGACGAAGAAATATACCTCTCCCTAAAAATAACTTTTACACTTAGGGTAATTTTGGTAGGGGATTAAAGGAATGAGAATTAATAGCTATAAGAATAACAATAAAGGTGCAATGATTAAGGGGTTAAAGAAGGACAATACAATATTACAAGAATAATAGTTAACTGTGTTTGGTATTATTAAAAAATATAAGATTGATATATATATATATATATATATATATATATATATATATATATATATATATATATATATATATATATATATATATC
>CATIWR010070967.1:0-30355 GCA_949677035.1 Omphalea diandra
GGGAGTGGATGTAGGGATTGTTTTGCCCGAACCACTATAAAAATCTGTGTCCATTATTATTCTTACCTTCTCCCTTAATCTCTATTTTAAATTTTCTAAACACCAATTCAACCCCCCTTCTTGGTGCCTAGGGACAACATGTGAAATTTACTTGGTTATCATAAATTAATTCCATTGCAAAAATTGTTTTAATTTGAATCATTTAAGGCCTTTTTAGACATTAAAATTTCTAGAATAATTTGAATGGAGGTGAATATGATTAGTAGTTAATAAATTGATATTTTGATTAATTGGATCAATGTACAAATTGTGGAGATTGTATATTGTTGAAAATAAATAGTTATAGAAACTGAGAAATTGTTGTGTGTGTCTAATTCTAAAGGCTCGAATAGGCATTTTATTATATTTTTTGTGTTTTGTTTTGTGGATAGTTCTCTGATCGATTAATAATTTTAAGGAATATTCAATATTAGCCTTTACACTGAATTTTTTTTATATAACTTTTAGAATTACCCTTACATTCATACTTCTGTATATAACTTTTAGAATTACTCTTGCATTCATACTTCTCACTTTCATTATTTTTAGTTAAATCTAAATGTCAATTCCATTTCTTATTCTCATTTTATTTATCATTTTTAGGCAAAGTTTTCAATTTTGTTGTAGAATCTAGTGAAGCATCAATCAACTGAGAGTATCCATTTTTATCAATTTCATGTGAGTGGATAAGTTTATAATAAGGTGTTGTTTTCAAGTTACTATGTACATAAGCTTTGGAATTGATCTTGATAGAATGATCATTTTTAGAAGTGTTTATATAATGATTACTTTGATAATAAATAGGAAATTAAGAATGGTATTTTACTTTTGTAGTATATATAAATATTTATTAGCACCATTGGATGAGTGAGTGTGCACTCATTTATATTGTCTATGTGATCACACCTTAGATGTTGCATATTTTCATATATATTATATTGTCTTTGAGATAATGCTCAATAGACATATACCTTTAGGGTGTATATTGGATGATCGCCCTATGAGGGTATAATTTGTGCATGTTAAATTATTATGCTTTAGACTACTAGGTAAGATATCTTTACACCCTTTACAAATATGTTCGTAGTTCATGTATCGAATGTGTCTTGAGTATATTCGTTATATTTTGGATATGAAATGCAAATGATAGAAATTATGTAGTCTACAAATTGATATTTGTCTAGCCAAATCATTAGTTTATATATATGTAGTATGATTACTCCTTATCTATATTCCTCTTTATTTATTTATCCTTTTACTAAGTGTTGTACTTTACCTTTTTTATTTAAAGGGAGATTACTCTTGTATTTATAAAAAGGGAGGTTACTCTTGTACTTGTAAAAAGAGAGATTATTCTTGTATTTGAAAAAGGTATCTAATGGATACCTAGGACAAGACATTGACATACTTCTATCAATATTATTATATATCATTTATCTCATTCCTTCTAAACTTATCTTTATTTTAGAAAGAGAATTTAGAGAGCTTATTCCATTGTAAACTAAAAAGAAGTCTCTAAAATTTTTTAAAACATTTGATTTATTCTCTCTTGAATTGCTATTCTCACCAAAAGACTAACAAAAATATTATTTCTTATTTAAATTCATTCATTTTTAGTTCCATTTTTGTCATGTTCACACTATTATCACCTAGTAAAAATCAACATTCATAAATTATCACATAGAAAAAAATCAAGATTCACAAATTATCATAGTTCACTATAAAATATTTAGTCTTTTCACAATATGACCCTTTTGATTCAGTACTCAGAGACTTCTCTGCTTTTAAAATTTTTTTCATTAAACCTTCTATGGAATGGAGGGACACTTCAAAGACAGTTCTCATACTTTCATCTGTCATATGTATAAAAGCATATTAGCACGATATGTCTATATGTCTACTCTTCCCTCCACGCTCCTCTACTGAAGGGCTCTCATGTTCTTTTAATTCATAGTAAAAAAGAAATAAGTAAACTTGCAGACAACACTTCCTCTTCCTTTATCCCTTAAGACCATTTACACCAACCTCACATCTACATGATGTTGTTAAGCACATATTACTAGAGAAAGATCACATCATGGGAATTTAAATGTCTTCAACGTCTTTAAATGTCCAAGATTACTTGTATCTTCTTGGTTATGATTCTACAAACCAAAATTTGGAGCAACGTGGTGCTTTGCATTGGCATCTTAGTACAGAACCCGTTGCTTAACATGCCTTGACTTTTATACACAATGTTCATAATTTATGTAACCTCCATCTCTTAGGAATTTCACCAGACACTTGTGGATTACAAACACTGCTAATCCAATAAAGCCCACGCTATACTGCTCCATAATCTCTCATTTAGCAAATTGAAGAACGCAAGCTATTGTTTGTGATCAGCCATGCCAGCATTCTTCAACTCATGAAATGTGCCTAAGGTCTCTGGGTCAAAGCCACCTGCGAACTGAATGTTCCAATCTTTAATCAGATGTGCTAATTCTAAAATCTAAAATGAGTTGTGTTTTTGGAGGCGCGGGGAGATGAAGTTTACCTGGTGTACCCGATAAGCAAATCTAGCTCCTTGAAGTAGGAGATTCTCATCACCTAAGCACTCGTTGCGCTGCAATTCTTTAGTTATCCTTTTCATGGACTCCTTGGCTAGTCTCAAAGAACCTAACTTCATCTGTAAACAATATCAGGATGATATCAGAATTCTTGTCCTTTTCATGGTTCATGCCAGATAATATGTTTTAATCCCTTCATTCATTTTTACAATTTTTTTTTATCAGACCATATGTGTCGCTATACCCTTTGAATATAAGACTAATTCAGATGAATAAATGGACTATTAGGCGGTAAAACTCTTCTTACTAAATTTTAATGCAGTTTCGTACTAGTTCTAACTCGAGATCTCTGCTTAAATTAAAAAGCTTAATGATTCAAAAAAACTCAACTTTTTATGCAAATTTCCGATTGCATCCAAAACTTCTAATTTTGTTAATTATATACCCTAACTTAATGAGTTTATTTCAATTATACTTCAGATCAAAATCAGAATTTAATAAAGTGCATATTGGACTCAATTGACTTTTATACTTTTAATTAGTTCAATCAAACCCAAAAGTAAGTTTGCTTTTTAATTAATATGATACTTTTATTTTTTATTGAAAATTTGCATTAAATTAGAAGTTTGCATTAAAAGTACATATAAATTTAATTTTGCAAAAATGAGATTAAATTGAATAAAAAATAAAGTATCATTTTAAAATATTGTTTAGAAATTTTTATTTTAAATAGTTTAAATAATTTATTATTTAAAATATAAAATTAATTTTTACGGGAATTTAGAGAATTTTTTTTAAAAAAAGAGAGATTGAAAGATTTTATAATTATAAATGTAAAATTTAAAATTTTCATTTTAAATTTTAAATTTAAGTGTATTATATAAAAGACATAATAAATTTAACTAAGCAAAAATGAGATTAATTATTAAGATATAAATTTAATTTTGGATTTGATTAAACTAATAGAAAAAGTATAATAGTTAATTGAGTCTAAATATGCAATTTACTAAATTTTTATTTTGACTTAGAGTATAATTGAAATCAATTTATTAAATTAGAACATGATTGACAAAATTAAAAGTTTTGGATACAATTTAAAATTCATATAAAATTTTGAGTTTTTTGAATCATTAAGCCAAATTAAAACGGGCCTTACCAACAAAATTCTTTTTTAATTTATGCAGTACGGGGTTATTGGGTTTTTTTTTTTTTTTTCCAAATATCTTTTCCTAGGACCAATCTAAGCACGGTCTAGCTAATTTATGAAAAATTATAAGAATTATTCTTAATGCATCAAGTAAAAAATCATAAATATCAAATAATGTTACTTATTAAATTTTATTAGTTGCTAAGCTACTGTCATCTTATGAGTTAATTTACCGTGTTTATGATGAAATAAGCTGTCCTACCTACCTGACCGATCAGTCCTGTGTCCAGCAACCATTCCCATGGGATCTGAAAATCCCTGTACTTCTCGATTGTACTTTCCCTTGTCCTTTGTGTGTTGTTAACACTCCTCTCCAACCTGTAAATTTGATGTTTAATCATGTCATTAACTTACAGGATGAGTTAAATTAGGAAGTTACTGCAATTCAGCTTGTACATGCTCGCCTGTCTTGCAGTGCTTGCAATTTCCCTAGAGCCTTGGTCAAAGGCTCTTTTGGGTTGTCTTTAAATGACGAAACGTCTGAATCCAGGTTCCTCAGGTCTCGGTAGTTGAAAGCAGCTTCTCTCAGAGCATCTGCTTTTCGTTCTGGCCATTGTGTGAAATGCTTCAGTACCGCCCTTTCATCAACAAGGGAAGATAGTTCGTTATCCAGCCAGTTCACAAATGTCTCCACATCTGATATATCTTTAAACGCCGCAGACTCCAATTCTCTGATTAAGAAATTTATGAATTCCTTGCGTTTTTCCACATCTGACTTTATCTGTTCATTAATTTGGTGTCATTAGATAATCTCTAAACAGCCCAATGAGAAGAGAGTGTAGGGCTGTTGGTATACTTACAGCGGAAAGATGACTAGAGCGATTCTCAATTTCTCCAATCATGTTTGGTGTGAATGCTGTTACTGGAGTAGTAGCAGAATTGCTTTTGTTCTCTGGGTTGGCAGTTTTCCTCGTAAGCAAACGATACAACTCCACAACTTCCGGCACGCGACGCACTGCTTTTGAGCCCATAAACATCTTTGATGGCGGCGGAGGAGGCGGTGGTGCAGCTGTTGGTGGCAATTTATTTGGAGTAACTTCCTTGACTGGAGAAGCCAGCCTTGGTGGAGGAATGGGTAATTGCCTTTCCTTTCGTGTTGCTGATTCTTGAATGTTTGAATGAACTGCAGTGATATGCTCCGAGACTTTGACAAACTCTGTTGGTTTCTGTAGAGATGTATCAATCTTACTGCTGTCATTGGAATTCTGCAACTTCTTCCAGAGTATAGTTTTCCTCTCGTTATCATGTGCTTTGAGGGAACTTATCTGTGCTTTTAGACGAATTACTTCTTGTCTTAATTCCTGATTTTCTTTCTCCAAAGATTCATTCCTTGCCAGAGATGTTTCCAGTTCTTTCTTGAGGTAGATGATCAACGATTCATCTTCTTCTTGAGGCATTTTTCTCTATTGTTCTGCTTTAATTCAAAGAAAGACAGCAGGTTGGAGTCGGGTTCTATTATTTATGTTCTTACTTTCTAAGTTATGTATGTTTCCCTAAGCCCACGGAAAGAAAAAAGTTCATTATTATTAAGGGTCAATTACTAAAATTCATGTGATTTTATATAAAATATTTCAATATCATATGATTTAATATATTATATAGTTGTTTTATTATATTATAAGGTCATGCTCTTAACTTTTCTATTAAAAATCATAAGATTTATTTTTATTATCTTTTTGTGATTTGTTATATTTAATTAAATTGTTCTTCACTTTTTAATATGACAAAATAATCATTTTTGTTTGATCTGTTATATGATTAGATCATTTTGTTACAATTTTTAATTTTTTTGTTAATCAATGACATAAATGAAAAAATGAACAAAATATATTTCTTTCCATATCTTCTCTTTCACTTATGATTCCAACTCCTCAATCTCGATTCCATGTTTTCAATTTGATATTAATTTTTATTAATTTATTTTAATTATAATTTTAGCATATATTTAATTATGATATAGTTAATATATATTTAAGTTTGTCTTAATATTTAAAATTAAAAAAATTAATAAGATTAATGGGATAACAAGGTATTGTAGAGTTTTTAAACAATTTTAATGAAATGATATATAGTGTAACATCTCAAATGAAAATTATTTTATATGATATTAAAAAGTGGTGGACGATTTTGTAAAATATGACAATTATAGTAAGTATAATTTTAATGGCAAAGTTAACAAAAGGATTTATTAGGATAGTAAAATAAATACGAGATACTAAATTATACACGATATTAAAGCGTGAGGGATAATTTAGTGAAATACAGCAAAATACAGGGATTTTAGTAATTCACGTATTATTAATTATACTTTGTAATTACATTCAGGGGCATGCATATTACTATACTAAAAAAAGCGTATTTTTGACATTTTGCTGCTTAAATAAAGTAGAAATTCCTGCAAAGCAGTGTTGGTGTAGACATTTCCTTGGCTTGCTGGCGTGTGTTCGAGTTGTCTCTATGAAGTTATGTTAGGTGGAACATTAAATCCCCTGGTCAAATTTTATTTCTTATAGACCATATTTCTTTATCATATGGATATGATTTGGCATTGAAAAATCATTGCGGTGAATCCATCATCCTTCAATAGCATACGTTGTTAGGTTCAACAGCTATAAGGTATAAAACCACTCTTAGCAATTTATACCTCGTCTTATATTTCTTTTGTCCAAAAAAAATTATAATTTATAATTTTTCATATTATTTAAAAAATTATATTTAATGTTTTGACAATTCATAATTTATAAAATATTTTTTATTTTTATTCTTAATTATATTTAATGAGAAAATAAATGTACTTTACTAATTTAATAATTAATGAAGATAAGTTCATAAAAATGATTATAATTAATGAAAGTGGACATATTTTTAAGACATTTAAAAAATAAACAGTATATAATTTTTTTGAGATAAATGAAATAAATAAAAAGACATGACCCATGTGACTAGCGAGACATGACTTATTGCAAACTCTCAACTACACCAATATAGACACTTTTCTTACATTGGGTATGGTGTAAATAAATTTTATAATTTTTTAAAATTTGTTAGCAAATCCACATTTTGTATCTTTAGTTTAAATACAAATTTATTTAGAATTCTATTTTATCAAATCCTTGAAATTGTTTATAACTAAATTAAATAATTTTTATTTTTATTTTATAGTATGCAAAACATGAAATTTCATTAACAAATAAATTCTATAAGAAATTCATTTGCAAAATAAAAAAATGAATTTAAAGTTAGAATTGAACCAAATACAACATTATCAAATGTTCAGTGTCCAGGCGTAGGATCCATCGTGGGTATTGGCAACATTGAGGCCAATCCTTCTATGGTTGAACTTTGTGAATTTCTCTCTAGTTAATTAGTTCTTGATTGAATTTTAGTACATTTGTCATTCTTTACTTATCAAGCAATGTGAGAAGGAAAAAAAGATAAAAGAAAGCAAACAAGCATTGGGAAATGAAGGATGGTAAGGATGTTGACAAGTAGAATATTAAAGGAAAAAGGAAGATACTGATAGTTACAGCCTACCAGACAAAAGCTTTCCTGAATTTTACTTATAAATCTTTTTCAGGCCTTATTCTTAGAGAGCATATAATCTTTATTGATTTGATATTTATTTATTTATTTTTATCATAAGTTAATGACATGGGTTAACGCATTAATTTCTCAGAGTTATAGTGAAATATTATCTCAGATAGTGAAGTTTTACTTTCTATGATAGTTGAATTAGATCTATTGTTGCAATATCATAACTGTTGTAGAGAAATCAGGAACAAGTAAGCTTATATTGGGCAAAATTCTGGTTTACACTTAAACTTGAGTTTAGTGAATTCAGAATTATTTTATCTTGAAACTATACTTGTAGATGATGCCATAATATATGCTTGTAGATGATAATAATGAACAGTGTCATTATAAATATTATTTATTTAAATTTTTTTATTTAATTCATCGTATATTCTTTATTTTCTGTATTCTTATCATATCAATGTTATTTATTTTATATAATTGCATTTTTAAATTGTGAAACATGACTTTGAGAATAATAGTATTATATTAGACTCTATTTAATTATGCTAAACATTGTTAGATGAAAAAATGAATATAAATTTTAATTGATAAAATATAAAAAAAAATAAAAGAAATATGATAAAACTCTATGTAAAATTTATTAAAAAAATAAACGAAAATTTTAGTCGCAACACATTATTAATATCACGTGCCTGTACTTTTTCTAACTTCTAAATTTTTTCCTCGTCTCTTTTTCTTTATTTGAGCATTCGAAGAAGATTTTTAACATTCGGTTGGTTTCCTATAAATGCTCAAGATACTTAGGTCAGCTTTACTTTTGAAGGACTTATGGCCATCTTTGGTTCGTAAATCAAATTCCCTATGGGCATGGAAACCTTTATTGATGGGCACCTACACTAACAACTTGCTTATGAATCTTGGAAAAAATAGGTGGATGGTGTGTGGTGAGAAGTGGGTGCTGGGCTATGACGCCACCGACTCCTAGCGGGGCACAAAACTGTTGGTCCTTTACACTAATTGATACCGTCATTATTAAGGAACCTTTGTTCCCTGACTTGCAAGTAATAACATTTGCATTTCTTTTTTTGGGTTTTCTTATTCTCTTAAGAGATGCGCTTTGTTGGAATTATTTTAAGCTGAAATATGTGTTAAAAATAGTATAATTCCGTGATTTTTTTTTTTTTTGATATTAGAGCATGTGAATATAGTAGAGATGTGTCGTACCTCAATCAATAGATATGCCTTTTCAATTTCTATTAGAAGATTACGTGAAGAATAAAAATACTATAACCTTCTTTATGAGTCCTTAAATCTACTAATATAGATTTATTAAAAGTAATAACAATACTTTTGGAAAATAAAAATTTGAGGAACTAAAGTAGTTTTAAGAAGCTAAATAAATAAGCACCATATATTAATTTTAGAACATTTAACTAATAAAATTATTTATTCTAGTTTTTCAGGCCCCTGTTCAAATGAGAAGAGATAAATGGCTCCTCTTCTGTTGACTCCCACAATAGAACTTCACACTATCTCTCTGCAACAACTCCATAAAACGTCATTCACCCTCCAGTCATTTCCAAGAAATCTCCTTTTTTTTTTTAATTTTTTTCTTTTCTCTCTTTCTTTGCAAAAAGATCTAGATCTTTATATTTTTCTTTTTTTTATATATAATAAATGAAAGGTTCATCCTTCTTCGCAAATTATACATCAATTAAACCTTATTCGGTACCTTGTAGATGTATGGATTCCATATAAGCATCGAAATTTCATACCACCCCTTGGCTCCCTTTTAAACATCATTCACATGAATCAATCTCACTATTCATTTTAGCATACCTCATCAGAAATTTAACACTAGTAGAACAACTAACTAAGATCTACCTGAAGGTAGAGTGATGTTTCCACAAGTAGCAACAATTATGTGTAGTAATACAACAATGATGCACGTTAATAGGGCCAAGAGCTTGGCATTTTTTTAGCAAAAGCACTTTTCAAAAACACTTGGACTATTTTCTTGAATTGAAATGCATTGCCTTGCATTGTCAATGTTTTGCCAATAGGAAGCTCGATTTGATCGTCTTTCTCTACTATTTTCTCAATGTTTTCAACCATGATCATGTGGATCTTTATATTTTTCTTTTAAGATTTGATTTTTATATTTGAGTTTCTGGGTTTTTATGGGTTTCCCTTTAATTTCAAATTTTGCCCGCTTTTTAGTACCTTGTCTGAATCCGAATAGGTAGTGAACCTTGTTCTTGACTGGACGAGTTGTGAGTCCTCCATTTTTAAATTTGTTGATAGAGGGTCCTTTATCGTTGCATCATTTTTTTATGGAACCGAGCGACTAATGTTGTTTTTGGGTTTTTTTTTATAGAAATAATGCTTCAGTTTCATTAAAATTTTCTTGTTTTCTACTATGGATTTTCTTCAGAAATGGTCTCTTTTGTTTGATTCTATTGAAGTTCTATTATGGGTTTTCGTAGGTTCTTATTGAGAGATTGTTGAATGTTTGTAGGGTGTTGAAGGACCTGATGATGAGGAAAAGAAGTGGCCGTCATGGCTAAAGCTGCTCGTAAAGGAGAATTTCTTTATTCAATGCAACTTGCATGCTAATTTCTATAAGGTTGAATGCAATATGCATTACTTCCATTGCATGATTGGTGTCATCTGCTCGTTTTGCCTAGCTTACCATAAGGACCATAGTGCAATACAAGTATACTAATTATAATGAATTTGATAGTCCTTCATTTCAAACCCATTTACCCTTTTCCTTTCTATTCCTTACTGTCAAATGTTTATTTTATTGATTGATTATGAAATTTATTTCATTTTTGCAAATTTTCCCATTTTTTTGGTTTATGGACTCTACTGTTTTCTTATTCTTATTGTGTATTTCAAATCCATTTTATTGAGTTTCTTATTTCTTGATTTAGCTCTATTTGTATTCTATTTTGTAACACATACTTTTAATATCCAAAATGAAAATGAGATTTTTGTTTTGATATTATGCAATAGAACTAAGTTTCATAGTAGGCTTAATTTCATTACTGGCTATACTTCACAAGAACCGCCATAATTAATATTATGCAAAATAACACCGCCATCATTACAACCCCTCCTAATTGATAATTTTGAGAATAAGTTGGTTTTACATTCTTTAATGAGAGCTCTAAATTAGTTCGCCAGAATAGCCAATATAGAAATTGCCCTTATTCTGGTGTCATTTAATGTTAATCTAAAATTTTAAGTCAACCTCTATTTGAACTGGGCCTTAAGTAACCAAAACAAATAATTTTACAAGTTAAATGTTCTAAAAGTAACATGAGGTGCTTATTTATTCCATGGGCCACATGTTAGAGGTTAATATTTACCTTATCCCTTTAGAGAATAAAACAAATTATATTAATAACTAATAATTATAAGTACTAATAAAGGATAAAAAGAAAAAAAAAAGCAATTTTGTATTTTTGTTGTGATTTGTACATCTTAAAGCAAGATCAATTTATATATGTAGAAATAGATAATAATAGAAATAAAGTTGGTAACTGAATAAAAACCTAAATTAAAGGCATGTAATCTTGGGAAAATGATAATTATATAAATCACTATGATTAAGAGGACAAATTAATATGATTAAGGGTTAAAGTCAATTATATTCTAAGATCCCTTCTCAAATGCAAGTAAGCAAAAAGTTTCTAACTTGAGTTTGTAATGCAAGTCATGAAACTGCCCTAGAGGATGAGCTTTGGTGAAGATTTCAGCTGTTTGATCAATAGAAGGTATTGACATGAGATGAAGTATGTCGTTGACAAGATGATGATGAATAAAGTGATAATCAATTTTAATGTGTTTTATGTGCTCTTAAAAAGCATCATTAATGGCACTTTGATTATGCCAACAGATGTTTGTAGCATTGGATTGAGACACCCTCATACATCTTAATTAGAAAAGGTTTAAAATAGAATAAGTGTTATATACTCTGCTTTTGTACTTGAATAAGAGACCATTGTTTGCTTTTTATCGCTTCAAGAGATGAGAGAATCTCCTTAAAAAAAGCAATAACCAATAGAAAATTATCTATTAGTGGGATCACTTAACCATCATTTCAAATTGTGTATTAAGGAGCTTTTTCAACTTTGGAATGCCTTATGAATCATATCTAGTGATGATCATATCATTCATATATAACAACAAAATATTATATTCCTTATCACTTTTATAAATAAAAAAAGAATTATCATAAGTGTTAGAGTATAACACAAACTTACTAATAGTGGAATTGAATTTGGCAAACCATACTTAAAGAACCTACCTAAGTCCATGCAATGGTTTTCAAAGATGACAAACCTTAATAGGTGGATGATTATATTTAGGTAGGGGTTATATCTAGACTTTTTTTTTTCTTTTTATAAATATCTCCATTTACAAAGGCATTCCTCATATCCATTTAAAAAGGTTTTCACTTTTTTATAGCCGCAAAAGCTATACGATTACAAACAAAAGTGAGACTAGACACTAGAGTAAAAGTTTCCTCATAATCAATGCCATATCCTTTAGTAAAGCCTTTTGCCACTAATTGACTTTATATTGCTTTGCTTAGCCTTCAACATCAACACATTTATATCTTGCAATAGTTTATTAATCAATAAGTTTACTAAGTTCGAAGTGTAAGTTTTTATTAAGGCTTTCAACTTTTTATTCATAACTTGTTGCTAAAGAGGATTAATTTTATAAGCAAAGGTTCAAGCAAAGACATAATAACAGGGTAATAATGATAATCACAAAGATAAAGGGGGGGTTAACATAATCTAGTGGTTTTATTATCTAGAGATAAAAAAGAACTACGTAGAGATGCAGAATCAATAAACGAGTTTGATGCTTCACGTTTGACTATATATGATCAATTGTTTATATGCATTAAAACTGTTAGGGGGACATGGAGGAGTCATATTAAGGGAAGGTGAAAAAGTCTTATTGACATCACTAAAAGAAGATGTATAAGGAAACATCTCAATAGATATATTAGTGAAGAAAAATGTGTTTTTTTCATGTAATTAACACTAAAAAAGAGTAGAAGACATCTTTTGTTCCTAAAAAACATGTTAAGAGACAAGATGACATTTAGAAATAGGATGATCCCAACATCTATATCCCTTATGTTCAATACCATAACCTAAAAAATAACATAGTCGAGAATGAGGAAAAATAAAATAAGCAAATTAAAAAACATGAAGAAGACTATAATACCATAAAAATGTCCATAAGGACTTCGGTTACTAGTTACTGTTACGATAGATGCTATAGATGGTGAAAGGAGCTACTTCTTCCTAAAAATCTTCAAGACATGAGGCATAAATTGAAAGAGTGTTAATAATATCTAAAATGTATTTATGTTTGCATTTTGCATGACCATTTTGTTAAGATGTACCCAAAAAAACTAGGAATAGTGGTGTCATATTAAGATGAAGAGCAAGAAGTTTACTATCTTTACACTTTATAACATTATTTATTCAAAGAGTTTTAATGATATAAAAAATTGAGCTTTCACAAAAGCATCAAAGCAACATAAATTTTAGGCATTTAGGGATGACTTCTTATAAAACATATCCAGGTGAATTAAGAATGATCATTAACAAAAATCACAAAGTAAGTAGCTCCTCTCATTATAGCTATTAGATAAGGGCTCCCAAATATCAATATGCACAAGACGAAAAATAACAAAAGAAATAAAATCACTATTATTAAAAGGTAAAACATGATATTTTCTAGGTTCATGAGAAGCATAATCAAAATTTTCATGTTTAGTGTTCTTTAAAAGACCACTAAAGCATAAAGACTTCAATTTAGTCTAGGAAACATGACCAAGACAAGAATATCAAATAGAAGAATACATAAAGGCAACGTAGTTAAGTAAGAAAAAATACTTTTATTTAACTTCAAAAATCTCTTAAGTGTTTAATTACAATTCTCAAGCTCTTTTGCTAAAATGGGATTAACTTGTCAAGAGTTTTTAGCTTAAGTGTCTTATTGTGAATGCATTTCCTTGAGCATTCTTTGTAAATCTTACGTAAGGAACACTCTATAGTAGGATAACATTCATTGAATATATTAAGGATTAAGGTATCATCCACAAAGTATTTTGAAAAAGACTTGACAATGCCTAGAAACTTATTAGTTAAGTTTAATGGGTAGTCTCTACTTGTAATTTAAGTTACACTCTTAAACAACTTGTTTAATAGAAAATGCTTTAGTGGGATACTAAGGGAGAAGATGTTGGTAAGGAGTTTTGTTCAACCTCTATAAAATTTTATGTCATTCCTTGCTTCTTCTACCTTTCTTATGGATTGATTTTCAAGTTCCTTAATTTTAAAAAAAATTATTATAACTCTACTTACCTCTTCGCTTGAAGGCTTCTTAGAATAATAGATGATAATATTCTTTGAATGGTTTTTATATAATATAAATAATTTGTTGGTATTTTTTTAAAATAATTTATATTAATATTAAGTATTTTGAATTAAGTTTATCACAACATAGATTACTCACTTTTTAATATCTAAAATCAGTATGTTAATAATATAATGTCATCATGTATGTATATTGAAATACTTTATTTATTTTGTAATTTTAAAAAATTAATTTAAAGTTTATAAAATAATATTAATGAATTAAATATCACAAATAATCACATGCAAAACATTGGTATAACTAATATATATACATATGGATCACCTTGATTTTTAGATTGAAAAATTTATTTTAAAAAATAAACATGTTTGCACAACAATTTCTATCTAAAATATAGTTTTGAAGGAATAAGATGTTAAATTTAATTAGACCTTTAATTCCAAGTTGAAAGAAAATAAATAGAAAAGTTTTTATTCTAATAATAAAATCAAATTTATATTGCTACATTACATAAATTAAAAAAAAAAAAAAAGATAGGTTGAATACATAAGTTGGCACCTTCACTTGCACAAGAAGAATCTACACCTTCACTTGCACAAGAAGAATCTATCTCGTTCCTAAACTTTCACTTAAACTTTTTTGGCACCTCAACTAGACTATTCGATATTTTTTAAATGCTTCCTTGTTTCAAAAAGCACACATGTGAAATCATTCGTTGTTGGGCGATTAAGAATAGTAAATCTTGTCCAACATGGACATACAAAGAATCTTTCTATTTCTTCTTCAATAAATACATATGTCTCCTTCAATGCAAACAACGACTAAAATTTATTCTCTCTCTAAAATCTAAAACCTTTTCCCTCTATTTCTCTAAATTTTTTGTTTATAATCCCTAATTTTTCTAGTTCTTTGTTATCAATTTTGAAAACAATGGACCAATCCGAATTCAATTAGGTTCTTGCTCATTTTGTTATTTAGTTTGCAATTATGGACGAATGATAATGTTGAAGCCTTCATAGACTGTTGGTAACCCTAGTCAATGTTTATTTCGGTGTAAAAATTATGGGGTAATGCTTAATTTCTACTCCATGATTAAAATTTAGGGCTTAATTTAATGTTTGTAATTACAAGCTAAATAGTTTTAAATTTTGTGATTAAATGCAAATGGTTGGTGCACGTGGACATTTTTTGTGGTTTGATCCTTTAATTCCTGAGCATTCGAGGCATATAATCTTTGGTTTGCTTAGAAAGATGAGGGAAATCGAAGCTAAAAGGAATAGATCAAGGAATAGGGCCAGTGTACTACCAGTCATTTTGTCTTTAATAATGACTATCATAGTTTTAGTTGTATTTGTTTAGGTTTAATTATGACTGTGAATATGTAATTGTCAGAATAAGGGATGTGATCTCTAGTTAATGCAATTGGTAGTGCAAGTGTGTGCTACTACATTTTCTAAAAAGCTTTAGTGGCAATGAAACTTGTTAGTTTTCTTCTAAATTATGTGTATTTGGTGTTGTTGTTGTGCGATATAGTGCTGGAAAAAAATGATAACAATAATATTATACCCTTAAGCTCCATTAAGCTTAATAAAGTGACAACAATAATATAAAGAGTCATAATAATAATATTAAGATTAACAATAGTAACAATTACAGCCTTGCAAATATACTTAACACCAAAAAAGAGTTGGCATAAATTGTATCTAAAAGCTAACTAAGCAAAATGAAGTTAAGGCAACAATTACATTAGTCCAAAATCGAATAACTATAATTCAACTATTTAGCACTAAAAAGTATAACATCCTTAACAATTGTTTATAGTTTCTATATACCCCTATTTTCTTGAGTCCGTGGTGCTCTTGATGTAGTGGTATAATTGTTTTGGCTCAAATTAGCAACTAGTTTTTATGGTGCAAAGCAAACAGTTTTTTAGCTTAGGCATTGCTTGCATTCTTCCTTGCCTTATCTATTTTTTTGTTGTAGTAGTTGTCTATTAGTCATGGCAGCCTTCCCTTTCCACTTAAGACCATGGGCCTTGGAACCTAAATCAACAAGATCTAATGCTTTCTTGAACTAACTTGGAGGCCTAATTATTTTGCTACTAGCTTAGCTATGCTATTACAAATTACAAATATTGCATGAAGTTATAAGAAAAAAAAAATACATATTGCATATGGCTAAATAAATAAAAGACACATTGTACAAAACTTACATTATATATATTGAATCCATTAGCAGGGTTCACATAACAACTAAAACCAGGCATATTTTGCATCTTTTTCGAGCACTTGCTTGAGTAACAACTATGCTTTTATTACTTCCAACTCTAACATTTGATGTTTGAGAGGCAGTGACAGTTGTTGCTTGTAAGGGCACAGTACTTCCAGCTTCAACATTTGATCTTCGGCCTTTATCTTCTTTTCCTTTACTAACACTTTCATTACTACCTCCTTTTTTATTTGTACCTCCACCTTTCACTCTACCCCTTCTTGCAAATACATTTGCATCACTCTCTAAGCCCACATTGTTATTAGTTCGTGTATTACCCTATAAAGATACAATGCATTAAATCCTTAAATAAAATAATAGAAATTGATTAAAATCTTGATACAGTTAAAGTTATACCTGATTAGCACTTGAGGGAGCAATTGGTGTTTCAACTCCTTTGTTTAGACATCCTTTCTTATTATGTCCTTGAATTTTACACAGAGAACTATTCATCCATACCCCTTTTTTTGAATATCTACCAACTTTTTTCTTGGTTTGTCCCTTGCTTTCCTTTTACATTTCTTTGGTCTTCCTGGCTTCTTAGTTATTTCTAAAGGCTCAACTAGTGGTGATTTGATTTAGGCTACATTTTCATTACCATAACTGATATAGGATATGAATAGGCTTTAAAATAGATTTCTTTCCTATACCACTTCACTACATAATCCTTTAGATTCATGGCACAAATAACACGTACACTAATATGAATGTGGGTAACTTATCCCCAATCGTATGCAATGTTGTTACCTTTACTTAAAGATCTATCAAGAATCAAGTAATGAAACTTTAACTCCCAACTGGACCTCTAGAAAACTTATTTTTAGCAACCTAAGTTATAAATAATTAAAGGTTGTTTAAGTCCAAACCTAACTAAGTCAACTAGTTTATAAAGTTAATTAAGCCCTATCACTTAACCTCACTAATTTCTTTCAAGAATCAAAGAAAAGAATAATTTCTCATAAGAAATCAAAATTATATTCATCAAAATTCAATGCATCACAATTATGGATGTCCAATTTATAGGCATTGAATAGCTTATCTATTTAGGAACAACAGACTAATTCCTATTCTAGAAATTAAGAAGAAACTAAATAGGAAAAGTCCCTTACACTATTTAGCAAAAAAAAAAAAAAGATCCAAACTTCTTAAATATTAACTAATAATTCAATTCAAGAAATAAACGAAATCTTACTCTAAAGAGGAAGTGTAACTCAGCCAAAAAAGTAAGTGGAGGAATATTATTAGGATCTTGCATATCTTATAAGATATTTGACTTAACTTCGTTGACCGTTTGACCATATGTGCCCTCTCCCCCCTAGTTATTCTTTAGGATTATTATTCTTATAGACAAAGATAATTGAAATATTTTTGAAAACTTGTTAAAATATTCTAGAATCTTCTGGGAACCTTTTAGAACCATCTAGAATATTTTTAGTGCAATTGTCTCCATTTGAAGAATTATAATTATAAATTTCATTTTAAGGATATATACATGAAATAAAAGTTTAGAAATGACCATTTTTCCCTTATGAAGAAGATCCACTAAATGCTCCAAATGCTTCAGAGCTTACTTTCTTAACTTCTTTTTGCATGAACACTCCTAGAGCTTTTTTAAACTTCTTAAGGCCCTTGTTATTAGTCCTTTGTGTTGGATGGATTTGTCTTGCTCAGTACTTCCTAAGGTTACGTCATAAATATGGAATACCTATTAAATTCCATGACTTACAAGTACATGTCTACTTCCTAATATCAACTGTGTGCCTATAATCCCCATCACTCTATTTCAAAACCAACTTCTGCATTCCACAAAATATTGCAAGCCATTAGTCTATCCTTACTTTTCTGCAATCTTACCATAGCCATAGGTGCAATGTCATTAATCCATGTTTCTGTAAAATCCTTCATAATCCTAGTTATAGTCATGACTTGATTTGTTATCACCTCAAGCATTATAACAATTGACTTATGCCTTGCAGGTAAAATCCAAGAATTAAATGTCTCACACATGTTATTCTGACACAGATCATTTTGCACATTAATTATAAAATAAGCCCTACAACATGTTTCTTTATTATAACAAAGTAAATCCTCAGTAATTTTATTACCTAACTTTGACAACTTTGTTAAAAAATCTTTGAATTTAGCTTCAAATGTAGACCAAGCATAAGCCTAAAAATTTTTTCCCTCCTATTAGACCCCATCCATTTCTTTGCCCGATTGAGACATGCCTAGCACATATCTTTTGCTTAGCCTTTGCAAAATTTCACTAATGGCAGGTATTATTCCCTAGTAAAAACACATAACAATAACATAAGTTGTAGTTATATTACCATAATTTCAACACAAATATTCAATAACGATAACAACAACTATAAGATAACAACAATAATAATAACAATTATAAAATAATAATAACAATAATAGCAACTATAAGATAACAGTAACAATAATAATAGTAGCTATAAAATAACAATAAATATTTAGCAAAAATAATATCAATAACATAAGCATAAGCAAAACAATATCATAAGCAATTACCTTCTACATCTCTATCACCAGTGTCAATCCTTCTCCATTTTGTAAATCCAAGTCTTGCTTCAGAGCCTTAATAAACTTAAGCCAACTTCTTTTAGGCTCAAGTTGCACTAATAGCCAAGCAATGGGAAACATTTGCCCATTGCCATTCTTAGAAATAGTAATCAGAAGTTGCCCACTGCAAACTCCTTTGAGAAAACAACCATCTAAGTCAATTACTCTCCTATAAACCTCCTTCCATCTAAGTTTGCAAGAGTTCAAGCACACATAAAACCTATCAAATAACTCCAACCCACATTTATTTATCTTATCTACTGTAATAAAAATAAGTGCTCCTAAGATTTGATATGTTGATTTCATCAACATAATCATACAACCTCTTGAATTCCTCTTTATATTCCTTAATGAATTTTAGTACAACTTTTTTCTTTGCCCTCTTACATGTTGTCTTACCAACATAAATTAAAAAAAAAAAATCCTTTTTACATTGATCTTGCAACTCTCATAACTTAATTTCAGGCTAAGATATGATCCTATTCTTATAATATCCAGTTATGAAATTTGAGATGCACAATTTATTTTTATTAAATTTATTATACTTTTGAATAGGCAAGTTTGTCTTTATCATAAAATTATTAGAATTTCCCAAGCAACTATCATTTAAAAGCCATGAACAACCCTTCTTTTTACACTTAACCTTTACCCTATGAGCTTCATTTGGTTTCAAAATTAGTTAAACCCCCTATGAACTACATACTTAACAATTGCCTCTCTGAATTGAACAGTATTTGCAAAACCATTCCAAGGTCTCATTATGGAACTTTACATTCAAGGTCATAATAAACATACATGTATTCTCTTCTTGCAAGTATGTCAACACCTTCTTCCCCTTTTCTAAATCGCTTACATCGTTTGCTTAATCATAACTGGTATAAAATTTCTCATCAACACCTATTTTTCTTAGGTATCTATATGCCTCTCTCATCAAATTTTAATATCCCTCATCAGTCCTTACTTTACCTAAAAGTACCTCCACATTAATAACCTTATCTTGTCTACTTCTTTTTCTTCTCCTATACTCCTTTACAACCTTTTTAATCTTCATCTATATCACTCCCAACTACCTCATCATTATCTTAATCAGTATCTGCTTCTTCTTCTACTACATCATTCTGATTCTCACTATCACCCCCAACTACCTCATCATTATCTTAATGAGTATCTGCTTCTTCTTCTACTACATCATTCTGATTCTCACTATCACTCCAAACTACCTCATCATTATCTTTGTTAGTATCTCGTTTTGTTGTTATCACATCACTTTGGCATTCACAATCACTCCCAACTACCACATCATTATCTTCATAATCTGCATCACTCTAACTCTTGCCATCAGTTCCATCTTCACTTCTACTTTCAATATCTAACTCTTCCCTTCACTCATAATACATCTTATAGGTGCTTAAACATTTTTTTTTTGAAGGCTTCAATATTTGCAAATATATTCTCAAATCTTCAAGATTTTTAAAGGCTTTGCAAATACATCTTTCAAATCTTCTATAACATATCTCTTAAAACTTTAAGATATTTAAAGGCTCTACACATATATCTTTTAAACCTTCAATATTTGTAAAGGCTTAAAGCTTCGTGAATACATCTTTCAAGACTCTGAAATTTGTAAATACTTCAAGCTATGTAAAACTGAAAAGTCAATGCTCTCAAGTATCAACTATTTAGGCTTTCAACATTTTTTTTCCTTCAATAAGGGAAGACTCCACTTTTGATCCAAAATCAAATTACATAAGGTCTTAAATTGCATTTGCTTTCTTCTTTTCTACAAAAAAAAAAAAAAAGAATAAATTCTACTTTAGTTAAATATTAGACTTTTAAAACCATAAGTCAAGTTCTTGAATTATCAAATCTTCAACTCAAGTCGAATCAATATTGATTTGAGAACAAACTTATCAAGTCCTCAAATGACAAATTCATGCTTTAATTTAAAATCAAGCAAATCAAACTTTCAAAGCAAATTTTTTAAGAAAAGAAAATTTAGAGAAGTTTTCCTAAGAAATTATTATTACATATTGTGAACCATTTTTTAAAAATGAATATAATTTGTTTGTTTCATATTTTTTATCTTTAATTTCAACATATGGAATTTGTGTTTAAACAATTTTTTATTTTTTAAAGATTACTTTAGCTCTTATCTTTATTAAATTGTTTATGATGTATAATATGTTCATAAACTTTCTCATGAGTGGGCACCAAGGTTGGCAATTGTTGGCATAATTCAATTAAATAACACAACATAATGTGTAAATAAACAAAATTGGTTTTGGCATAAACAAGTTCAATTCATAATCGGGTCAATCCATTTATGACACAGTGAAAAAGTAATTTAAATGGATTAACCCACCTAACCCGTAATAGACATAATCAAATACGATTATATAATCAGGTTAATGAGTTAATATACAATACACGACACATATATACATTTAAACACAATTTAAGTAAATATATTTATATATAAGAAAATATATTTGAATTCAACCTTATATTTGTTTAAATTTTCAAAATTTACTCTATATTTTTCAATAGATAAATATTTTAATTAAAAATTAAATTTTTTATTTTTGTATATCTTTTTAGGTTAAATATGTATTTTTCATGTCATGACATGTTAATATCCATTATGACACAATTAATTAAATGGTTTATATGAGTTACGTCATGTAACATGCTTCATGAACATATCCATGTTAGAGTTGAAGATTTTGATACAATTAATTAAACGATTCATTTTTTGGGTTGGAGATTTTTGTGTTATACATGTGTCTTGATACTACACAATTAGACACGACATGACATGAATTGCCACTCCTAGCAGACACCTTTAGACATAGCAATGTGGATGTCTCATCTAACATTAGCTTTGCTACAAGTCATTATGGCCTCTATAATGGATAAAAGAAGAAGATGCTTCGATTATTTACCAAATTGACATTATGGGTCTAGAAAATAAGTTAGGTACCTTTGGTAGAAGAAGAGTCTCATCAAAATTCAAGTTTGTTAACCTTATTGGAAGTTCATTAACCTTTAAAAAAATGGTTAAATATTTTTACTTATGAGTTTTGCCCTATTATACTATTTAGTACTTCATTTTCAAAAATTATACCCTATCTTTGACTCTGTTAAATTATTTGGTCCTTCTATTAATATTGTAATACTTTTTTTGTTAGTCAACAAATTGATCTGAAAATTATCAAAATACCTAAATTACTTTTATCTTCCTCTTTCAACCTAAACTTTCTCAATTCTCACAATTTTCACCTTCATCACCTGCATATCCATCATTACCATTTTTTTAAATCATCATTTCTCTTATTTTCTTAACATATTCATCATCCCCTCCATATTCATATTTATCATTATCCCCATATGTTCTCTTCTTGACTTTTATGTTCTTTTCTTTACTTTCCTCTTTCCTTTTCTTAACCTAAAAATAAGATTCCACCAAATCAACAAATTCCATTTTCATCATCAACAACAGTGGCACTGATGCAGCTAACCCTAATGCCACTTTATTTTTTAAGAATCTATTTTTGAAGGCCTTTTCGACACAACCAACCCTAACGTCATCACTATGAGGGTGTTATAAAGAATCTATTTTCGAGGAGGAATAGAACTGATGAGATCATAACATTTGACTTTGATTCTCAGTAAGCTTTGGCTTCAAGTTTTGACTCAGATTCCATATATGAGTGATAAAGGAGATTCAAGAGATGCAAAGATGTAAACATTTGGTGATTTTCTAGAATTTTTTAGTTTTTATGAATTTGTTGTTTATGGATTATTGTATTTTGATTATTTGAATGTTCAAGGGTTTCTATTGTTGTTTATGGAATTTGTTGGGTTTTTATTATTGTTTATGGAATGTTGGGTTTCAATTGTTTAAAGATTTAAGAGTTTATGTTGTTGTTTATGGAATTTGTTATGTTTAGATTGTTGTTTATGAATTGTTAGATTTTGATTGTTTATGCATTATTGAGAGTGGTGGAGGAGATTCAAATGATGCAAAGACCTAAAGAACTTGGGCTTTGTTTGTTTGTTTAACAAATTTTTTATGGTTCTATTTTTTTTTGAATGTGTTTAAATTTAGTTGCTTATGTTTTGATTGTTTGAAGGATGGCTTAGTGGTGTGTAGAAAATGAAAATTCAAATGAAAATAAAAGGTGATATGAACTTTTCATATCAATTTAATAAAAATTGTAATGGAGTTTAACATAAGTCAAATGCAAGAATATTTTAGTATAAGTTTAGAAGTGGAAAATTAAAAAGTATAATAAGGCAAAACCCAATAGTTCAATGTTTTAACCTTAAAAAAAGCTATCTATTTGGGTAAAAATAAATCTACTCGAAAGAATATCCTACCTAACAGGCCTCACAGGAAGAGCATGAATAGTTATTGTAGCTTCTAGCTTGCAACGCCATAAAGAGAACTTACATGGTCATTGTCTTATTGTCTTACAAGGTCATTGTCATTGCAAATTGCCCCCATAAAATTATAGAGAATATAGATAGTTTTAGAGGCACTTTTAAGATCTTGCATGTGATCATAAAATGGCAATGGCAAATAGATGTGATAACAATTAAATAGATGGTAAAAAAAGGAAAAACCCATTTTTTGTCTCTTACACTTTCATGTTTTTTAACAATTGCCCTTCGTATTTATACTTATACAAACTTTATCCCTGCATTTTATTTTTAACATACATTTGCCCCCAATTAAATAGATGTGATGCGTGTGATACATGATCATTGTTAAGTGAGAGTCATTGTTAATCGATAAGGTGGCTAACCAGACTAAGTTAGCAAATATGGCAAATAACAAAAAAATAAAGTAAATATTTTAGAAAGAGAGGTTATTTTGGTAATATAACAATTAAATAAATCCTTAAATAGAGTATTTGGAGGAAGTTGTATGCATTTGGGGAAATTATTAGTGTAGCATACATTTGGACAAATTTCCCTTTTCAAAGCCTAATCTAATAATCTTTTTAATAATCAATTACATTGTTGGAGCTACATTTGGGGAACTTGAAAGTGAACTTAGTTTTTGTATTATGGGAGCTGCATTGGGTTTCTGCAGTTGCTCGACAGAGAACAACCAAAAAATGAGCTGAAGACTTTTTACTGGTAAGCTAAGTTGTTTCTTTTAAAGGTGACCAATGTTGATTTATTTGTTACTTTATACATTGTTTTATCTACATTGGGTTTCTTTAGTTGCATTTTGTGTCCTCTCCTTTTTGTGTTTGTTGTGTTTCTTTACATATTGTGGTCCCATTGTTGTTTTTCTTTAAGAATTGTTATCAAATTTAAAAGTTTACAAATTGTTATCATGTTCTTCTCTGTTGACTATTTGTTGTGTTTTTGTATTCTATTATGATCCCATTATTGATTTGTTCAACTATTATAGAATGAAGGACACAAAATGCCACTTGCAAACAATGGTAGAAAATGAAGTTATTGAGCTACTACGCTGATCAACAATCTAATAAAAAATCATAAATGACTCATCAACGTTGTAAAAGAACTAATTACATAAGAACCACAATTACTGAAGTTGTTAAGTTGGAATTGAGCTGGACTTGAGATGAGCTAAGTGAGTTGGACTTGAACTGCTCCATACTTATTATATGTTAATTAAATTTAGCTTAACCTTTTTAAAGTTGGTTGTATTTCTATATTATGTTGTGGACCCAATGTTGTTTTGTTTACTGTCATATTTTTTACTTATGCTCTATTACAATATATATGGATCATAAATTTTATCATATTTTTTATTCATAGGTATCAAAATGGTGAAATTAATTATTCACCATAGAGGTAATTTGGTTAAAGATAGTTTGCATAGGTATGTGGGTGGTCAAGCAATAATAATTGAAAGGGATTTAGATGTGGATCTTTTGTCATACCCCAATGTAATGTCTTATGTAAAGGAAGTAGGGTACACAAGTATTAGAGGGCTATATTATATAAAAGGAAAAGATGAGCCATTTATCTCAATCACCAATGACTCTGTAGTGGCCTAAATTAGCAATAATACTAAGAATGGGGAAAGTGTACAGTTCTACATTGAACACTGCCACTAGAATGTTGGTACTAATATAGGTCAAGGTATAAGTGCTCAACTAATTGCCCATGTATTTAATAGAAACAGTGATGATGAGGAAGGATCACCTTTTGATGATGATGGATATCAAACTTTTGATGAAATTTATGTTATATAAGGGGATTGTTTGATGATGAAGATGAAGAGCTGCAAGAGAAAATGTAAGACATTATAACTGTAAAAACAAAACACAGATAAATGAGGATGAAAATGCTGGTAAAGATAATGAAAGTGCTCAAGTTTGAGATGATATTATTTGTGAACAACCCATTAATGATTATGATGATGATGGTGAACAACATATTAATGAGGATGAAGATGATATTAAAGATGTTATTGATGATGATTATGAGTAGGTAGATGATAATGACAACAGTGATAGTAAAGATAGTGCTTACTATAGTAGTTTTGACATAGGTAGTTATGTTAAAGAAACAAATGATGGAGGCAGTGATAATGTTATAAGGAAAAGCATGAATACAGTTTGCTTTGATGTTAAGGCAAAAGTACGTATATTTTATGTGGGAAGAACCTTCAAAAGCATTAAAGAAGTAAGGGAAGTTATTGTAAGGTGTGTTATGGTTAAGGGGTTATATGTACACTATGCTAAAAATGATGGAAATAAAATTAGAATAGTTTGCAAAAGTGGTTATCTATGGGTTTTACATGTGAGTGAACATAATGCAACCAACACTTTAATTGTTAAGACATATAACCCTCATCACAAATGTTAAAACAAAAATTTTGTAACAGTGAATTCTTAAAAAATAAGTACAGGAGTAAGATCATATCACAACCTAACTTAAAGTTGAGGGACTTTAAAGCTTTAGTGGCCTCTACCCTGAAGAGAAATGTTAGCCTATATGTGTGCAAAAATGCTAAGATAAAAAACATTAAGGAGCTAATAGAAAGATATAAGGAGGAGTATGCTCTATTGTGTGACTATGTAGCAACCATAAACCAAACTAATCTAAGATCTACTTATTTTGCTAAAGTATGCTTAGATAATTCAAAAGGAAAGCCAAATCTTTAGTAGGTTTTATATGTGCTTAGAAGCTTGTAAAATGGGTTAGCTTATTGGTTGTAGACCTATAATTGGAGTCAATGATTGTTTCTTAAAGGGGGGTTTGTAAGGGGTAGTTGTTATATGCAGTTAATCATGATGGAAATAATCAGATGTTTCCAATAGTTTAGGCAGTTGTCCATGTAGAAAATAAGATGACTTGGAGTTGGTTTTTGAGATGTCTATAAGTGATTTACAACCTAGAGATGAAGACGGCTTCACCATTATTTCAGATTTTTATTGACCTTTTTAGTGCAACTATAATGATTATAATGTTGGTAACTAAATTGTGTTATCTTTTAGAGTTGTAGGGATTAAAATATGCCATGAAGGAACTTTTTTCCAATGTTGAGCATAAGATGTGTGCTAGACACATCTATGTTAATTGGTAAAAAAAAAAAAAAAAAAAAAAAAAAGAAAGATGAAGAGAGAAAGATTCCTTTTTGGAATTGTGTTAGAGTAACATATAGGCAATAGTTGAAAGATAGATTAAAAGCGCTTGAAGAATCAGGAGAGGATATTGTACATGATACCCTACGTTATAGAATAGAAAGTTGGTGTAAGGCTTTTTTTAATCTTGAGGTGAAGTGTGAAGCTATAAACAATAATCTATCCAAGACTTTCAATGGTTGGATCATTGAGCCTAAATGTAAGGAAAGGATTTTACTTCATGAATTTAAGAAAATGCAGGAAGACCTCAAAAAAAAAAAAAAAAAAAGAAGGAATGATAAAGATAAACACAAGAAAATTGGAAAGTTATCAAGGGTAGGGAGGATTATGACATATGGAGTATGTAAAGAAGTTGGTCATAATGTTAAGACATCCAAAATGAACAGCTGAAACATAGGTACTTCTCAATTATTTCTATTGAGTAATTTGTGCAATTTCAAGGTTTTTTTCCAAGATTTCTAATATTAATGTTATGGATATGCGAGGTCAAAATTAGAAAAAAAAATACTAAAAAGCATCAACTTAACTCATCTCAAAGCAAGTAACAATGTGATATGGATTAGTCAAAGGAGTATAGGAGTGCTTAAATTGTAAAGGAATTTTCACAGCCAAGAAATAGCAAAGAGAAGGAAGGAACATCAAGAACAAAATTAGATGCCAAGGGTAAAGGAGTTTTTATTCAAAGACCATACTCATAAGACTTTAGTGTTTGCCCTAGATTCTTTAATGCTTCAAACCAAAATGTGAGGTATTGTTTATAGTCTTCACCTCAAGTTTTTAAAGAAATTGTTGATAAGAGAAGTTCTACACAACCAGAAGGCAGAAGTAAGGTATCAAAGTTTACAAACCTATGTAGGGTGAAGGCTGATATATCAATATCACGACTAGAGCTGCAACATTACAAGTACGTGACATATCCTTAGCTAATCTAATAAAATTGTTATTGCAATGATGAGTGGTTTAATCATATCTTAACTTTATTGTCAATCATTGAACCAACAACCAAGGCCTTTATATGGTGGTGTACAAAGTGAAACAAGAGTCTCAACTTCAAAGGAATGTGGCTCCAATAATATGCATATTGACTATAATGCATGTAATGTAGATGCTCCAAAAGCAAAAAAGCTGGACAACTCAAATACGCTAATATGAAAGCAATAACGACATTAACAGTGATCACTAACAATTTGTTGTTCATGGTTCCTCTTTTTGTTGTTTATGGTACCTATTTTGGTTATTGATTGTACCTATATTTATGGTATATCTTTTTTAGGTTAGTGATACATACATTAAAAATTGGTTAGATATATGTTTATGAATTACAACTATTATCAGTTATATATATATAATGCATCTATCTATTACTTCATCATTACAAATAATGTAATACAACTATTTTCATTTGAATCTATTTATGTAGCTGGGATGGTAACAAAAAGGGAAGCTTGGAAAAAAACAACAATTTCTTTCAGTAGATGGCACAATTTAAAAGGTACATTAAGCAACATCATTACACACTATATGTAGCTTATCCTGACTCGACAATTTGGTATTTCCACACACTATATGATGGTGAAACTAGCTAGCGTAGTCCCTTAATTCCCATGTCTGCTCACACTTCCCAAATGAACAAGCTGTATTAGGCACGTCAGGACTTTGAACAAATTCAGGGATCTGGACCTCTCCCTTCTTAATGTCATCCCATAGGTAGTGAAGGTGGCTTATATACTTGATCTTCCAATATAACCTACCAGTTTTTGAACAAAAAATGTTAGAATAAACGAGAGAAAAACTAAACCTGCAAGGGTCTTAATACTACCTAATAGGACAATTCACTCCACAACATGGCTTTGATATAAGACTCTAATAACTCTTAGCCAAATAAAATAACAAGCACACCCTTCATAGGTAAGATTACTTGCTTCTCTTTCTGAGAAATGTTATGTGACATGAATTGCTAGGGAAGAAATCCATCTAAAATGTGGAATAGTCATCATTAGAAAAAGCTCATTGGCAGTCTCTGCAATGATAATTTTTCAGCTTCTATACAGTATTTTGGGATAACAAATCCAGGTATTACTGCAACAGCATGCCTGAAAGAGCTTGTGAACTTTAATGATGCCACTATTTCTAGAAAATTGTGAATTTAACTCCAAAGTTTCAAGAAGCTACTTTTCCAGAAGTTTATGCATAAAAGAATTTATGGACTTACAAAATCTTAGAAATTTATTGGACGGTTTATTACATTTTAAGTTCTTATTCATTTCAAGTTTAGTAGAAATCAGAAATGAATATCAGCTCTGGATACATGACTACTTCGTCAATGAGAATTTCTCACCACTTCCTCAATGAGATTTTCTCACCTAGTTGAAGTTTCAAATAGTCATATTGTAAATAATGAGAAGAAGAAAAGAGTTTGAAGAATTTTGGAAAATACGTATATTTGATAAAGGCATAAAACCAGCTTTATATACAGACTTACTTTCCTTGTATACAAGCCTATAATTAGGCCAAAATGTAAGGCAATTATCAAGCCTATAATTAAGCTAAATCAAGCCTATAATTGAGCTAAAATTAAGATAATTACTACAATTAGAAGATAAACACTAAATAAAGAATTTATAGTACAAGCCATAAAAATATCCATATCAGTAACAACCCCCCTCAAGCGAAGCATCGGATGACCGTAGGCGAAGCTTGCACAAATGTGATGAAAAAAGAATCTGGCCCAATGGTTTTGTCAATATATCTGCAATTTGATCCAAACTTTTTGTGAACTGAATTTGGACAATGCCTTATCGTATTTGATCTTGAACAAAGTGGTAAACAATATGAATATTTTTATTTGAGGTAGAAGATCCAGGTGGAAATGATCAATTCAAACAATCAAGAACCCAAATTCATGAAAATTTGACTTTTCCAATAAAGTAATAATTTTTTAAGGATAACTTAGATCAAAGCGGAGAAAGAAAAGGATAGCTATAAACAATAAAGGAACAGAGAATTCGAGAAATGATATACAAAGGAAGACAAAAGAAGAAAGGGTAATAATAAGGATGAGAAGAGGAATTTACAAGGCAGAAGCCATTATCATGAGGAAGAAGAATTCAAAAGAGAGAGGATTGGCTTAGAGAGAGAGAGAGAGAGAGAAGGAAGAGATAGAAAAAAAGGTCATTTTTGCGAAGTTCTTGAAGTTCGATATGCAATTAGAGTTGACCATTCATTGAAATTGCATCAAAGGCATTGGATAGAGTTTGCCAAATAGCAAAAGAAGAATTAAGGCCAACAATGAAAGGGTACACATCTTCGGTTAAGGATGCCAGAAGTCATGATTGAAGGGGCTGGTCTTTTTTTTAACCAATCCACAAATTCTGGATTTGGTTTTGGAGTGGGATCTGTATCTAAAGTAGGGATGGTTTTACAAGATGATGGTTTTGTTCTATCAATGAAACCGTACAAATCTTGAAAGTTTAAGATAGGGCCGAATTGAGTTTTCCACACAAGATAGTTAGTGGAATTCAATTTAATAGAGAAGGAAAAAGAAGAATTGATGGGTGAAGTAGAGGAGGAAGAAGATGATGAAGAGAGAGGAACAAGCGCTATATTGGATCCACGCAAGATAGTTAGTGGAATTCAATTTAATAGAGAAGGAAGAAGAAGAATCGATGGACGAATTAGAGGAGGAAGAAGACGATGAAGAGAGAGGAATAAGAGTCATATTAGATCAAAGATAAACAATTCTACCAAAAGCCTGAACTTATGGATAGAGGCCCAAAGATCTCCTTATGCCATAGTCATAGACCGAATCCAGCACGCTCCGCAGCTTATCTTTCACTAGGCAGGGACTCGACACCTCTTTGAGGATTTTGTGGATCGAACCCATGACCAGAGGACACAAGGGAGGCTCTGATACCATGTAAATAATGATAAGAAGAAAAGAGTTCAAAGAATTTTGGAAAATATGTATATTTGATAAAGGCAGAGAACCAACCTTATATACAGACCTACTTTCCTTGTATACAAGCCTATAATTAGGCCAAAATGTAAGACAATTATCAAGCCTATAATTAAGCTAAATCCAGCCTATAATTCAGTGAAATTAAGATAATTACTACAATTAG
>CATIWR010070974.1:0-39594 GCA_949677035.1 Omphalea diandra
GATATCAAAACTTACTTAGTGACTTTTACTTCTCCATTATCGCTTAACCATTGCAAGTTATAAGGTTTAAGATGTTTCATGGTTGGTAAATTTAGCCTTTCAACAACATAGGTACTAGTCGCATTTGTGCAACTACCACCATCAATAATATAGACATAGACATAAATTACCATTTATCTTACAGCTAGAATGAAAAATATTTTCCCTTTGAATTTGATCACCCTTAACTTGCACACTTAAAGAACGCCTAGCCACAATAATATTATTACTAGTTACCTCATTTGGATTGTCAAAATCATCATCACTAGCATCTTATAATGGAGGCATCTTAGGGTCGGTTGCATAGCCATCATCCTCATCATCACTTACTATCTCTCCATTACACAAAACTATAGTCCTCTTATTAGGGCAATCACGTGCCATGTGTCCTCTTCCCTGGCGCTTAAAGCAAACAATTGAACTTAGCCTTTTAGGGGGTTCAACCTTAGCATCAAAGTTGGGCTTGCTTCCTCCTTCCTTTTTATGTGGTGCAGTATTGGGCCTATTGTTGGGCTTGTCACCACTTTTAAACTTGTTAGTCCAATAAACTTAGGCTTAGAATGCTTACTTTAATGTTGTCTTTCCACCATAATTACAAGGTGATACAACTCCTCTAAAATGTCTTATTGCTTTAGCTCAACTTCATTAGTGATTTCTCTATTGAGACCGATAAGAAAACATGCCAAAGTTTGCTCCATAGGCTTTCCAAGTTCAGTCTTTATCAAGGTGATTTCAAGATCTTGATAATACTCTTCCACACTTTTATTACCTTGTACAAGTCTTCCACACTTTTATCCCAACTAGACCTATAGAAAACTTGTTTTTAGCAACCTAAGTTATGAAGATTCAAAGTTGTGTTAACTCAAACCTTAAATTAACCAAGCCAATTTAAGATTACAATCAACAAGTTTGTGAAATTATTATGCCTTCACTCACTAATCTCAACAAGTCCATTCAAGAACTCAATAATAGAATTTAATCTCACAAGTAAAATTGCTAACAATAATGATATTGATTGAAAGAATGCCCTCTTGACAAAATATGAGAGCTATTTATAGCCTTACAATGCTTAATCCAAAAATAATTTGGATTTAGCTTACATTCCCTAATAGAATTCAATATTTCCTAATGTAACAAGGAAAAAACAATAATAAACTAATAAGATAACTAAATGAACATTATGATTGGTTAGTAAGATTACACCAAGATACTTTCCTAACTAAATAACAATGCTTCCTAAATAGAAAAGGAAAAGGATTCAGCCTAATGAGGAAATCCTAATGGCATTAGGAAAAATTGCCAACTAAGGAAACCTTGCGAGAATTTTTGACTTTAGGCCTTATTTACACAACTTGGGCTACTTTTTACATGCCTTGGGCTTTTTTTTACATGCCTTGGCAGAATTTGGTTATGCTTTGATGTTCTTCATAGGTTGGGCTCCATTGTATTAAGTTAAGTGCTTCATTTAAAAAGTTTAAGCTCCCATTAGCTTTTAATTGGGTTTCACGCATCCTTTGCTCTTCTTAGGCCTCTAACTCCTTGTTACATGAATTCTCCAATTGCCTCCTTAAACTTCTTTAGTCTTCCTTTTGTGATTGGGCCTTGAAGTTAAAAAGGATCCTTTGATAACCTACCTTGGCTATTTTCATCATTAAAGAGAGAACCAAACCTACCATAAAGTTGGTCACATCAAAAGGTGAGTAAAAATCATAATTAGATTCTAATGTGTATGTGTGATAATTTTATGATGTGATTATGTTCTGTTACATGTATATGTAATTGAATTATTACATTTTATATGTGAATACAAGTTAAGTGAGAATTACATACTCTTAATGATTACTTGGTGTACCAATGTGAATGAACACTTGAAATGGGACTAAAAGGATGTTGTTGTTGACTTATCAAACACTTGCAAATCACTTGGAAAAGGGACCAATATGTCCTATTGACACATATAATTGATCAAATGATTCACTTGTTATATGCTAGCTAGAAAAATCAAATGTTACTTGAATTACATGAATTCTTAAGAGCAGTGTTTGCTTTGTAAGGTCACGACAAAAATCAATCTATTGCATTTGCACTTGCACAATCAATTGTTATACTTATAATGTATCCTGATGATAATTGACTATTGGTTGTGTCATAAGAATCTGATTATTATTTTTTATTCATTGAGTCATAATTCATCAAATCGCAATTATGTTTTTCAGATACTGAAGCATAGGGTTTGGATACTTTGTTGTATAAAGACATATGGACCACAGATCGTCAATTGAATTCCAACTCTCTCTCCTTGTGTCGTGGAAATATCTATATAGGAATCAATTTATGGTTGCTAGTCCTGAACATTAGTTAACATATATGTATATTAAACACATGTTGGATTGAGTATGTATGAAGAATCAACCTTTATGCATATGTATTTTTGGACATGAATGCTATGGTTTGTAACTGAATATAGTCGTTACAATTTTTATTATCAAAGTAGGGGTGGGTTCCATAGCGACATACATATGAATATGGCATGACTTTTGCACTATTGTTCATTATCAAATGACGTAGTCTTATATGTCTATAGGGCATTATCGGCGGATAGTCATGGTCATACCTATGGCTCACAAAGGAGAGAGGAGTCTGCTGATTTACGTTTCATATAAGCATCGTGCCAACTATTAAGTGATTAACCTGCTGACAAAGTTAGGTCTCTTATACATTCTCATGCACAACACATATCTCATGAGCAACTACAACATAAAATTAGTGAACCAACAGTGCAGGGTCTAAAAATTCAAGAGGAAAGAAGGTATGACAAATTAAAAAAAATAAGGTGCAATTGACTTCAGTGGTGCCATAGATTCATCAATGGTGGAGACATGGCTAAAACGAACATAAAGAGTTTTGAATTTGATGAAATGCACACCAGAAGAAAAGTTTGATTATGCAGTGTCGCTATTATAGGGGGATGCATATGATTTATGGGAAATCATTCCAAACAGTGATGTCCAACATCCTGTGCTTACATATGATGATTTTCTTCATGAGTTCAACAATAATTACATACCAAAAGTGTACAAAGATGATAAAAGAAGGGAATTTCTAAACCTAAAGAAGGGGGAGATGACTATAACCGAGTATGAAGTAAAATTGAATCAATTATCTTATTATGCATCCTTTATGGTGGCCATTAACAAAGAAAAATATCAAAAGTTTGAAGAGGGACTGAGATATGAGATTATAAGTAAGATCACAACTACAGATCTTGAAAATTATACCAAGTTAAAAGTTGCTACAATTAGGGTAGACAAATTAGAAAAAGAAAGGATAGAGCAATAAGTAAGAAGAGGGTCGATTGAGTTTATGGGAGATTTCAATAGAAAGAAAGGTAAACGTGAAGATTATATGTCATTACAGTCGTGTGCTAGGAGTGGTTACTCTAACTATAAAGGCAGAAGATTAGGAGTTTCATCTTATGCAGGCAAAGGTCAAGGCCAAGTTATGCAACAACAACCTTCATGTGTACATTATGATAAGCAACTTATGGGTGAATATAGAAAATTGACTGGTGGGTACTACTTTTGTGGATCTTTTGATCATATGCTTAGAGATTGTCCTAAAAGAACCAGAATGTTAGAGAAAGGCAGAGGCAAAGCTACATCAGAGTCCACCGTTGAAGTTTCAAAAGCAAGTGGAGTTAGAGTATCATTTGGTAGGGGCAAAGGTAAAGGTAGAACATGTGACATCCCATTTAATAATTATTCAAAATTTCTCTCTAAGTCTATCCATTGTCATTTAATAGACCTGATTAAATTTTTTTTCACTATATCTCTTGTTCATCACATAGTAATTATTTACAACAAAACATACATGAACAAACAAACTAAAATGCTAATTGACTACATACTGGCCCAACCTCTCTTACACTGCTAGACAGTGACTTTGAAAAGTATATTGGATGCAATATTTAGTCTACTCTTCCTGAAATAAGATTTCATATAAAAGAGTGAGTTTGCATACTCAGTAAGTAAATGCATAACGATACTTCAATCTCAAATAACGTAAAAATATTTGAACATAAATAACTCATCATCATATCCATGTACGAAATAAAGAGTTTTTCCTCTTAAATGCCACATAGGCTATCAAAGGTTATTGCACAAATAACATAACAACATTTAAACACAAATAACTCACCATCATATCCATGTACGAAATAAAGAGTTTTTCCTCTTAAATACCACATAGGCTGTCAAAGGTTATTGCCACACTTGCTATTATATTTTATTGCCACACTTGCTATTATATTTTATTGCCACACAGACCATTATATTTTATTGCCACATACGCTATTATATCATTACCACATAGGCTATTGCCACACAGACTATTATATCATTGCCACACAGGTTATTTTATAATTGCCACACAGACTATTATATCATTACCACATAGGCTATTTTATCATTGCCACATAGGCTATCATCTCCTTGCCACATAGGCTATTATATCATTGACACACAGGCTATTTTATCCTGACCACACATGCTATCATATCCTAGCCACACAGGCTATCATCTCCTTGCCACATAGGCTATGATATCATTGCCACACAAGCTGTTTAATCATTGCCACACAACTATTATATCATTGCCACACATGCTATTTTATCATTGCCACACAAACTATCATCTCCTTGCCCCACAGGCTATCATATCATTGCCACACAGGCTATTGTATCATTGCCACACAGGCTATGTCACACAAGCTATTTTATCATAACCACACAGACTATAATCTCCTTGCCACACAGGCTATAATCTACTTGCCACATAGGCTATCATCTCCTTGGCACACAAGCTATTATATCATTGCCACACAGACTATTATATCATTGCCACATAAGTTGTTTTTATCATTGCCACACAATCTGTTTTATTATTGCCACACAGGCTATCATCTCATTGCCACACAGGCTATCATATCATTGCCATACAGGCTATACCACACAGACTATCAAATATTATCGCCACATAGGCTATTAAATATTATTGCCACACAAACTATTAAATATTATCGCCACATAGGCTATTAAATACTATCGCCACACAGGCTATTAAATATTATCGCCACATAGGCTATTAAATATTATCGCCACACAGTCTATTAAATATTATTGCCACATAGGCTATTAAATATTATCGCCATACAGGCTATTAAATATTATCAACATCTCATGAAAATAAATAAATCAAGAATATAACAATCTTTCATCAATTTATTCCACAATATCATCACATTAAACAACATTTCATTCCATTGAGTATAAGTTCATGGTATTTAACCAATCATACATATAGTACCATTAGCTATTTACTTACCTCCTCCTTCAACCTTATTTAGCCATGGATGGTCCCGGTTCATTTCCACTATTATCCTCAATGCCTCAAGGACCTATTTCAATATACCAAATCAATTCATGATGATAAAATAAGATTTTCATCTTGTTATGAAACTATGGCATGATTCATGCAAATGGACCTAGTATTTATGCATATTTTCCTTATATGGTAGCCTAAGCTTGCTATACTCTCACAACAATAACTCTAGATATACTCATTCAAATTACTTGATTCTTTTTTTTCAAATAAACTGAACACATAATGATACAACATATTCAAATTTCAAGCCAATATCAGACACATAGAAAATGTGGTGTATTTTTAAATTTGTCCCTATTGCAGTGTCATCTCAGTTTGAGTAGGTCTTACACTATTAGGTGTATCTCAAATTGTACAAATCCAATTGCAATTATAATCTACCACTAGTTACATAACATATAATGGAACATTTTTCATGTTTTACTCATTGTATAATTTAGTCTATAAGGTCACCAAAACAAAGGACCAAATCTCATGGGGAGTAGGTTTGTAACATGATGATAACTAGTCATGATGAAGGGACAATATCTCAACAACCATGCTGGATTTGGTAACAATATTTCATAGGAATGTAGATCATACATATATATAAAACTTTCAAGTTTGGACCATCATCAAATTCTGAATCTATGGCCATCAAATTCTTGGAAAATAGAATAAAAAGAAATGTGAGGTTTCATGCTAGTATAGAGTCAGTCCCAATCAATTAGTCATATCTATTTCTACACAGCAAATCAATCAAAAATAATTTACAAGTATTTAAAGAGGACATAACCATATAAATTTTATGTTTTACACTTCGTTAAAATTAGAACATAGGGCCATCAAAATATAAGAAAACAGAAGACTGAGATCATCTTGGTTTGGATTTGACCCAGTCGTACTGAAGGAGTCATATCTCCTCACACACAAAATCAAGCAAAACCGTTTCATAGGTATTTATATGAGACATAAAGCTACAACTTTCATATTTTTCACATTCCCTAATTCCTCTTTTAGGGTTATGAAATAATGCGTACAAAATCATGCTCTAATAGCATAATATAGCATAAACAACTCTAGTTCTCTTGCATTCAACTTCCATCCAAGAGCTCTACCTCAAACTCTATAATTCTCACTAACCATGCATGATTAATATGTCATGAGAGGTTAATTTTAGGTGAGAAGAAGATAAATTAACTTACCTATTATCCCAAAATTAGAAAACCTTAGGCAACTCACTCTTATCCCTATTTTCTTCTTTTTCGTTTTCTTCTTCTTCTTCTTCTTCCTTTCTTTCTTTCTTCCTTAGCTCTCTCTTTGTTTTTGGTATAACTTATAGTTTTCTTATTAATTCTGACCCTAATTGTCAGATATAAACTTATTATAACAATACAAAATCATGTGCTTCATTTCCATTAGTTGGAAGTTCACTTTTCTTCTTTTAGTCCCTCTTTTTCACTCCTTAAGCACCTTCATCCATCTCTCCATCCCTAAATGCTTCTTATACTCTTAAAGCTCTATAACACCATTATTTATGATGCTATAATATGCATACAACATAAGACAATTTGCTATGCAACTATACAAACACTGCATATATGTTCAAGTGTCCCAACTGTAACAGTTCAAGTGTCATTGTAATGCTTCTATAAATCGCATGACTAAATGATCATTTATCTAATGCATATGTTTATATGGGATTTCATATTATTTATGCAATAAATTTATTCATGTGATAAAGCCAATGGATATGGATAGGGATGTTACAGAACAACCATAATTGCCCAAGGTATAAACATATCAAAAGGTCAGAGTTCTAGACCCTTAATAGAGACCAGAGTATTACCATGACTAGGGAATAAGCTGTTACTACTCCATAAGTAATAACTGGTAAAATTTTCTCCATGATTAGAAGTTGATGCATTAATTGATCCTAGCTCCACACATTTATTAATTTCATTGAACGTGGTATCACAATTGTGTCGTGAGTATCAACCTTTAGGTTTTAATCTATGTTAGTACTCCTTTGAGAGATGTGATGATTGTTGATATGGTATGTCATGATTATGTGATTCACATTGATGACATTGAATTGAATGCTGATATAGTACTCTTCCCACTTTGTGAATTTGATGTGATATTGGGTATGGACTAGTTGCCCAAATATCATGCAATAGTGAATTATTTTACTAAGGAACTTTATCTATAATCTCCAAATCATACAAGGGTTATGTTTCAAGGGGAAAGGCAAACTATACCTACGTGTCTAGCTTATACTATCAAGGCTTTTTGCATGATTAAAAGTGGTTGTAAGACTTATTTGGCACATGTGGTAGACACAAGGTTCACAAATGAATTAGCTGAGAGTATTTTTGTGGTAAATGAGTTTCTAGATGTGTTCCCAGTTGACTTACCAGGTTTGCCATTTGATAGGGAGATAAAATTCACAATTGAGTTAGTCTCAAGAATTGCACGAATATCCATACCAATTTAGAGAATGGCTCCAGATGAGTTGAGAGAATTAAAGACCCAATTGCAGTAACTAATTGAAAAGGGATTCATTAGAACTAGTGTGTCACCTTGGGGTGCTCCAGTGTTAATTATTAAAAAGAAAGATGGGATAATGAGGCTGTGTATTGATTATAAGCAGTTAAATCTGGTTACTGTGAAGAACAAATATCCTTTACCAATGATATATGATCTATTTGACTACTTATAAGAAGCATGGGTGTTTTCTAAAGTTGACTTGAAATCAAGAAATTATTAGCTCAAAATTTCAAACCCATATGTAACAAAGACAACTTTTTGAACCAAGTATGGGCATTATGAATTTTTTGTGATGACATTTGGTTTAACTAATGCACCAGTTGCATTTATGGCTCTTATGACCAAAGTGTTCTAGCCTTACTTAGACAAATTTATAATTGTGTTCATTGATGACATATTGGTGTATTCAAGGAGCAAAAAGGAGCATAAACAACATTTTAAGGATAACGCTGCAAATTTTGAGATAAAAATAACTAATTGCTAGATTAAGCAAGTGCAAGTTCTAGATAAACCATGTGGTATTTTTGGGACACATAATTTCTAAAAATGGCATAGAGGTGGATCCAAACAAATTAAAGCAATAGTAAAATGGGAAACCTTAAAGAATGTTGTAGAAGTCCAAAGTTTCTTAGAACTAGCTGGGTATTATCATCGATTTGTCGAGGGGTTTTCACTTATAGTTGTTCCTTTGACTAAGTTACTTTGAAAAAATACAACATTTCAGTGGTCTAAAGCATTTCATGAGAGTTTTGAAGAATTAAGAGATAGATTGATATCTGCTCTAGTACTGGCCATTCCTCCAGGTAATGGAGGATTTATAGTTTAAAGTGATGCCTCTCATCAAGGTTTGGGATGTATTTTAATGCAGCATGGTAAGGTAATTGTATATGCATCTAGACAATTGAAGCCTTATGAATTATCTTACCCAGTACATGACTTGGAACTTGTTATTATTATGTTTTACTTATAAGGAGAAACTTTTCAGATAGTTACAGATCAACTTAAAGTATTTGATGAGCCAAAAAGAACTAAACATGAGACAAAGGTAGTGGTTATAACTGTTAAAAGATTATGACTGCACCATTGAGTATCACCCAAGAGAGGCAAATATGGTTATTAATGCTTTGAGCAATAAATCAAGAAGAGGTGTATCTCATTTATAGGTATTTCCTATAACGACCCTTTTCATTTACAAATCATGGCATTCATATCAAAAAATGCATATGCATAAAGGTTTGTTTATCATACATACATAATCCAACATGTATTTAATGTAGATATATGTTAACTAATGTTCAAAGCTAGTGACCATAAACTAGTTCCTACTATATATATGTACATGGCATAAGGATAGAGAGAGTTGGAATTCAACAGATGACCTATGGTCTATGTGTCTCTATGCAAAACTCTATGCACCAAAGTATCCAAACCTTATCTTTCAGTATGTGAAAACATAATTATGATTTGGTGAGTCGTGACTCAATGAATAAAAAAATAATCAGATTCTTATGGCACATCCAACAATCAAATATCACCAAGATACATTACAAGTATAACAATTGACTATGCAAGTGCAAGTGCAATAGATTGATTTTTATCGTGGCCTTGCAAGGCGAACATTGTTTCCAGAAGTTCATGTGATTCAAGTAATATTTCATTTTGCTAGCCAATATATAACAAGTGAATCGTTTAATTAATAATATGTGCCAATAGGACATATTGATCCCTTTTCCAAGTGATTTGCAAGTGTTTAACATGCCAGTCACAATATCCTTTTAGTTCCATATGCAAATGTTCATAATAATGGTATATCAAGTAATCATTAAGACCATATAATTCTCATTTGACTTGTATTCATATGTAAAAGGTAAAAATTCAATTACATATATATGTAATAGAGCATAATCACATAATAAAATTATCACACATACATATTAGAATCTAATTATGGTTTTTACACACCTTTTGATGTGACCAACCTTTTATGGTAGGTTTGCTTCTCTCTCTAAGGCTTCTTTAAAGTGTTTAGATCCTAAAATTTGATACATACATGGTTATAAGTATGTCAAAATGATTATGAATGCTTGGTATGCAACTATGGCATGATCCATGTAAGTGGACCAAGTGTTTATACATATTTTCCTTATATGGCAGCCTGATATTGCTACACTCTCATAGTAATAACTGTAGATATACTTATCCAAATGACTTGATTCTTTTTTTTAAAGAAACTAAACACATAATAATACAATATAGTCAAATATTAGGTTAATATAAGACATAGAGAAAATGTGGTGAATTTTTAAATTTTGCTTTATTTTAATGTCATCTCTATCTAAGTTGGCCTTATAGTCTTAAGTATATCTCCAATTGTACAAATCTAATTAGAAAATTGATCTACCAGAAGTTACAAAACACATAAGGGAACATTTTCATGTTTTACTCATTATCTAATTAAGTCTATAAAGTCACCAAAACAAAAGACCAATCTTAAGGTGAGCAGGTTCTCAACATGTTGATAGTCAATCATAATGAAGGGAAAATATCTCAAAAACCATATTTAATTTGGCAAAAATATTTCACAAAAATGTATATCATATATAAATATACAATTTTCAAGTTTATCACATCCTCAAATTCTAAATCTATTGCCATTAAATTATTAGAAAACAAAATTGTAAGACAAGTGAGGTTTCATCAGGTTTAGGGTCAGTCACAATCACTAAGCCATATTTCTTTCCACACAACAAATCAAGCAAAACAACTTTATAGATATTTATAGAGGACATTGCCCTATAAATTTCATGTTTTTCATTTTGTCTAAATTAGAAAATAGGATCATCAAAATATAAGAAAATAGAAAGACTGAGGTGATTTTGGTTGGTCGTGGACCAACCCTAATAAAGGAGCCATATCTCTTCACATACAACCAATAAAGTAAAACTGTTTCACATGAATCTATATGGGGAATAATGCTACAACTTTCATATTTTACACTCTCCCTAATTCCTCTTATAGGGTTATGAAATCATGTGTACAAATTTCTTCTCTTACACCAAAACCAACACAAACAACTCTTATTTCTCTTGAGTTTCAACTTCCATACATAAGTTGTACCTCAAATGCTCTATAATTCTTACTAACCATGCATTATTAACATGTCATTAATGAGTAATTTCATATGGGAAAAAGATAAATTGACTTACCTATTTTCCCAGAACTAGAAAAGCTTAGGAATCCTTCATAGGCAGCATACTCTTCTCCCACTCATTCTTCTTCTTCTTCTTTTTCTTTTTCTTCCTTTCTTTCTTTCTTCCTTTCTTTCTTTCTTCCTTAACTCTCTTTTTCTTCTGGTGCCCCTCATGTTTAACCTCTTTATTATGCTCCTAAAGGATGAACAATTTCACTTGTAAACTTATTATAACAGGATAACATCATGGTGTTTCACTTCCATGGGTTGGAAGTTCACTTTTCCCTTTTGAGTCCCTCTTATTCACTCCTTCATCACCTCCCTCCATCTCCTAATCCCCATATCCTCCTTATACTTTTAAATAAGCTCTAAAACACCATTATTTATGATACTATAACATGCACACAATATAAGATAATTTGCTATGCAACTATGCAAACATTACATATATGTTCAAGTGTCCCAAATGCAATGGTGTAAGTGCCATCGTTGTGCTTATCCAATTCACATATATAAATGATCATTTATCGATTGCATATATTCATGTAAGAATGCTAATGAATGTGGATAGTGATGTTAGATTTCTTCCCCTCTTAAGAAGAATTTTATCCTTGAAATTCAATACCTGTAAACAAATATGGATATTATCGTTTAATGTTCTCTTTAGTTTTCCATGTAGCCTATTATTGTGAGTGATTTCTCCATAACACCTTAACTAAAGGGATTTCTTGATTACGTAATTGTTTAATCTTATAACTAATGATTTTCACAAGTTATTTGATGTAACTTACATCAATTGCAATTGTTATTGTTGGATCCCAAAGTATATATGTAAGATTACACCAATACTTTCTGACCATACTCATATGGAATACATCATGAATCTGAGCCATCTCTGGTGGTAGTGCTAGCCTGTAAGCTAATGGATCAATTCTTTCTAAGATCTCATATGGTCCAATGTATCGAGGACTCAATTTTCCCATCTTACCATATCTAATTATTCCTTTCCATGGTGAAACTTGAAGGAACACTTTGTTTCCCACATCATATTCCATTTCTCTTATGTGTTGGTATGCATAGCTTTTTCGATTGTCCTATGTTACTTTAAGTTTGCTCTTGATTACTTTTACCTTGTTCATAGTGTCTTGCACTAGTTCTAGCCCTTCTAAAGCATGCATCCCTTCTTCATCCCAATCGATATGACTTTGACATTTTCTTCTATATAGTGCTTGATATGGTGCCATCTGTAAACTGTTATGATAATGATTATTATAAGCAAATTCAATCAAGGCAATATATTCATCCCATGCACCTTTGAACTCTCTCACACAAGCTCAAAGCATGTCTTTAAGTGTTTGAATTGTCCTTTTTGATTACCCATCTATCTCATGATGAAAAGCAGTACTGAAACTCAACTTTGTACCCAAAGCCTATTGTAAACTAACCCAAAATTGAGATGTAAATCGAGGATCTCTATTTGATACAATGGACACTAGAACAATATATAATCTAACAATTTCATCCATATATTTCTTATCTTAGTGCTTAAATGAACTATCCATCGAATAGGCAAAAGGCAAGCTGACTTAGTTAGTCTATCAATGATCACCCATATAGTATCATTCTTCTTCAAAGTCTTCGGTACCCTATATACAAAGTCTATGGTTATTCTTTACCATTTCCAAACTAGAATCGTCAATGGTTTCAATTTTCAAACTTGTGCTTGATGTTTTGTTTTGATATGCTGACAAATGAAAAATGTTGAAACATAGGCTGCTACATCTTTCTTCATTTTAGGCCACCAAAAATGAGATCGCAAGGTATTATATGTAGCATCCTCATGACATTATCACATCAACATATTCATTGTATAAATGATATGAAATCCCACTTAAACATATACATTGGATAAATGACCATTTAGATACATGAATTGGATAAGAATGACGATAACACATGCACCATTGCATTTGGGACACTTGAACATATATGCAATGTTTGAACAGTTGCATGGAAAATTGTTTGATGTTGTATGCATGTTATAACATCATAAATAATGGTGTTATAGAGCTTATTTTAAAGTATAAGGAGCACTTAGGAATTAGGAGATAGATGGAGGTGTTTAAGGAGTGAAGAAGAGGGACTAAAAGAGGAAAGTGAACTTCCAACCAATAGGAATGCGACACCATGATTTTGTCTTATTACAATAGGTTTACAAGTGGAATTTTTGACCCTTTAGGATCAAAATACAGAGCTTAAATGTGAGGTACAACAGAAGAAAGAGAGAGCTAAGGAAGAAAAAAAGGAAAGAAGAAGAAGAAAAAGAATAAGAGGGAGAAGAGTGAGTTGCCTAAGGTTTTCTAGTTTTGGGACAATAGGTAAGTTAATTTATCTTATTCTTAAATGAAATTAACCCCTAATGACATGTTAATCATGCATGGTTAGTGAGAATTATGGAGTATTTGAGGTAGAACTCTTGGATGAAAGTTGAAATTCAAAAGAACAAGAGCTGATTGTGTTGATTTTATTGTTAGAGTAGAATTTTTTACCCACGATTTCATAACTCTAGAAGAGGAATTATAGAAAGTAAAAAAAAAGAAAGTTGTAGCTATATGCCTCATCTAAATGCATATAAAATAGTTTTGCTTGATTTAGTGTGTGTAAGGAGTTATGGCCCTTCATTAGGGCTGGTTCACAACTAACCAAAATCACCTCAGTCTTTCTATTTTCTTATATTTTGGTGGCCTTAGGTTCTAATTTTTACAAATTGTAAAACATTAAATTTATAGGATTATATTCCCTATAAACACCTGTAAAGTAGTTTGGATTGATTTTTTGTACGACAAGAGATATGGCTCATTGATTATGACTGACCTTGTACCTAGAAGAAACCTCACCTGTCTTTTAATTATATTTTCCAAAAATTTGGTAGCCATAGATTAGTAATTTGGTGATGTGTTAAACTTGAAATTTGTATATTTATATATTATCTAAATTTCTAAAAAATATTGTTGCCAAATTTTTTATGGTTGTTGAGATATTGTCTCTTCATTATGACTAATTATGACCATGTTAAACATTTGCTCACCTTGAGATTAATGATTTGTTTTGGTGATTTTATAGACTAAATTAGACATAGAGTAAAACATGAAAAATGTTTCTTTATGTGTTGAGTAACATATGGTACATCAGTTTTGCAATTTGATTTGTACAATTTAAGATATACCTAAGAATATAAGACCTACTCATATTGAGTTGACATTGAAATAGAGCATCCCATTTTCTGTGTGTCTTATATTAGTTAGAAAATTGAATATGTTTTATCATTATGTGTCTCATTTATTTGGAAAAAATAATAAAGTCATTTGGATAAGTATACCTAGAGCTATTATGGTGAGAGTGTAGCAAGCTCAGGCAGCCACATAAGGAAAATATGCATAAACACTAGGTCCACCTGCATGGATCATGCTATAGTTGCATACCAAGCATTCATAATCATTTTGGCATACTTATAACCATGTATGTATCAATTGTTAGGATCTCAACACTTTGAGGAAGCCCTAAAGAGAGAACCAAACCTACTGTAGAGGTTGGTTACATTAAAAGGTGAGTAAAAATGATAATTAGATTCTAATGTGTATATGTGTAATAATTTTATGATGTGATTATGTCCTATTACATGTATATGTGATTGCATTATTAACTCTTACATATGAATACAAGCGAGAATTATATGGTCTCAATGATTACTTGGTATACCATTGTTATGAACACTTGCATATGGAGCTAAAAGGATGTTGTGACCGGCTTGTTAAATACTTAGAAATCACGTGGAAGATGGACTAATATGTCCCATTGGCACATGTTATGGATCAATGGTTCACTTGTTATATGCTGGCCAGCAAAATCAAATGTCACTTGAATCACATGAATTCCCGAGAGTAAGGTTTGCCTTGCAAGGTCACGACATAAAAATAAATCTATTGCACTTGCACTTGCTTAGTCAATTGTCATACTTATAATGTATTTAGATGATATTCTTATGTTGGTTGTGCCATAAGAATCTAACTATTGCTTTTATTCATTGAGTCACAACTCACCAAATCATAATTTTTTTCAGATACTGAAGCATAAGTTTGGATATTATGGTGCTTAAGGTTTCGCATCGAGACACATGGACCACGGGTCGTCGGTTGAATTCCAACTCTGTCTCTCCTTATGTCATGTACATACATCTAAATAGGAACTAGTTTATAGTCACTAGCCTTGCAATTAGTTAACATATATGTACATTAAATACATGTTGGATTGTGTGTGTATAATGAATAAAACCTTTATGCATATGTATTTTGAACATGAATGTTATGAGTTTTTTAAATGAAAATGGTCGTTACATTATACATTTTCGTCATTCCTGGATGCATGGCATATAAACCATTATATGCTTCTTCTAGGATTTCTCTTTGCAAGTTATAAACATTAGGCACACAAATACGAGAACATAACATTAATGTGTCACTTTGAATATCAAAATCACCATATCTCCCATGTTTTACCATTTCAATCATTTTATGTAACTTTATATCCTTGTCCTGTGCTTCTTTAATTCGATCATGCAATATTGGTCTCACTTGAAAAGTAGCAATCAATGCCCCATTCTTTTGTATGTTTAATTCGATATTTATAGCTTGTAATTGAACTAAATAAGACAATGGAAATACCTATAAATGAGCTACACCACTTCTTGATTTCTTGCTTAAAGCATCAGCAACCACATTTGCCTTTCCTAGTTGATACTCAATGGCGTAATCATAATCTTTTTACAGTTCTAACCACTACCTCTATCTCATGTTTAATTCTTTTTGGCTCATCAAATACTTCAAGCTCTTGTGATCTATATATATCTGAAAAGTTTCTCCATACAAGTAATGTCTCCATATTTTCAAAACAAACACAATGACAACAAGTTTTATGTCATGTATTGGGTAAGATAATTCATAAGGTTTTAGTTGTCTAGATGCATATGTAATTACCTTACCATGTTGAATTAAAACACATCCCAAACTATGATGAGAGGCATCACTATATACTACAAATCCTCCATTACCATTAGGAATGGCTAACATTGGAGTCGATGTCAATCTATCTTTTCATTCATCAAAACTCTATTGACATGCTTTAAACCACTGAAATGCTTCATTTTTTTGAAGTAACTTAGTCAAAGGAGTAGCTATAAGTGAACACCCCTCAATAAATCTACGGTAATACCCAGCTAGTCCTAAGAAACTTTAGACTTTTGCAACATTCTTTAGGGTTTCTTGTTTTACCATTGCTTCAATTTTGTTTGGATCTACCCCTATGCCCTTTTCATAAATATATGTCCTAAAAATACCATATAGTCAATCTAGAATTCATGCTTGCTTAATTTAGCAAATAGTTATTTTTCTCTCAAAATTTGCAACATTATCCTTAAATGTTGTTCATGCTTCTTTTTGCTCCTTGAATACACCAGTATGTCACTAATGAACGCAATTACAAATTTGTCTAAGTAAGGTTGGAACACTTTGTTTATAAGAGCCAGAAACGTAGTTAATGCATTAGTCAAACCAAATAAATCACCAAAAATTCATAATGCCCATACTTGGTTCGAAAAGCTGTCTTCGGTATGTATGGGTTTAAAATTTTGAGTTGATAATATCCTGATTTTAGGTCAATTTTAGAAAACACCTGTGCTCCTTGTAACTGGTCAAACATATCATCTGTTCTTGGCAAAGGATACTTGCTCTTCACCGTAACCTGATTTAACTGCCTGTAATCAATACACAACCTCATTGTCCCATCTTTCTTTTTAACAAATAATGTTAGAGCACCCCAAAGTGACACACTAGGTTTAATTAATCCCTTTTCAAGTAGTTCTTGCAATTGAGTCTTTAATTCTCTCAACTCAACTGGAGCTATCCTATAAGGTGGAATGGATATCGGTGCAGTTCCTGGGACTAACTCAATTATGAATTCTATCTTCCTATTAGGTGGCAAACTAAGTAATTTAGTTGGGAAAATATATAGAAACTCATTCACCATAAAAATATTCGTAAGTAATTCATTTATAAACCTTATGTCTACCACATGTGCCAAATAAGCCTCACAACCACTTTTAATAATGCAAAAAGCCTTGATAGCAAAAATTAGAAATGCATGTTCAATTTGCCTTTCCCCTTGAAACACAACCCTTGTATGATTTAGAGATTCCATAACAATTTCCTTAGTAAAACAATTCATTATTGCATGATATTTGGACAACCAGTCCATACCTAGTATCACATCAAATTCATGGAGTGGCAATAGTACTAGATCATCATTCAACTCAATGTTAATAATGTGAACGACACAATCACGATATACCTTATCCACAATCGTCATATCTCTTAAAGGAGTTCTAACACATAAGTTAAAACCTAAAGGATGATGCTTACTACATAATTGTGATGTCATGTTCAATGAAATGAATGAATGTATGGAGCTAGGATCAAATAATGGATCAACTTCTAAATCATGGAGAAAAAGTTTACTAGTGATTACTTTTGGAGCAGCAATAATGTCTTACTTAGTCATGGCAAATACTTTGGCCTGTGTCAGGGGTCTAGAACTTTGGCCTTCTGATATACTCATACCATGGCCAATTGTGGTTGTTCTACTTCTGCCTCTGTCCCTGCCAAATGATATTCCAACTCCACTTACCTTTGAAACTTCAACTGTGGGCTCTTATGTAGTTTTGCCTCTACCTCCATCTGACATTCTAGATCTTTCAAGATAATTTCTAAGTATATGATAAAAAAGCCGATAAAAGTAGCATCCACCAGTCAATTTTGTACATTTACCTATATGTTGCCTGCCATAATGTACACATAAGGGTTATTGTTGCATAACTTGGCCTTGGCTTGTACTTGTATACGATAAAACTCCTAATCCTTTGCCTCTATAGCTAGAGTAACAACCCCTCACACTGGACTATGTTGGCATATAATCTCTACATTTACCTTTCTTTCTATTAAAATCTCCCACAAACTCTATAAGCCCTTTTTTTATTCGTTGCTCTATCCTTTCTTTTTCTAATCTTTCCACCTAGATTGTAGCAACTTTAGCTTGGCATAAGTTCCAAGATCTGCAATTATGATCTTACTTCTAATCTCAGATCTCAATCTCTTTTCAAACTTTTGACATTTGTCTTTGTCAGTGGCCACAATAAAGGACACATAATGAGATAATTGATTAAATTTTACCTCATACTCGACTATGGTCATCTCCTACTGCTTTAGGTTCATAAATTCCTTTCTTTTATAATCTTTGTACACTATTGGCATGAAATTATTATTGAACTCATAAAGAAAATCATTCCATATAAGCAATTGAGGCTGGGCATCACTCACTAGAATAGTTTCCCACCAATCATATGCATCTCCATGTAATAGTGACACTGCATAATCAAACTTTTCTTTTAGTGTGCATTTCATCAAATTCAAAACTCTCTGTGTTCTTTTTAGCCATGTCTCTCCCACTGATGGATTTGTGGTACTATTGAAGTCCACTGCACCATGTTTTCTTAATTTGTCATTCCTTATTTCTCTTTGAATATATGGACCCTGCACGGTTGGTTCACCAATTCTATATTGTGGTTGCCCATGAGATATGTGTTATGTATGAAAATGTGTAGGAGATCTAACTCTTTTAGTAGGTTGACCTCTTAATGGTTGGCATGATGCTTCTATGAAATGCAAATTGGCTGACTCCTCTCTCCTTGGTGAGCCATGGGTACTACCATGACTACCTTCTGTTAATGCCCTATAGACATATAAGACTATGCCATATGAAAATTTATGATAGTGTAAAAGTTATGTCATGTTCATATGTATGTCCATATGGAACCTATCCCTGCTTTAATACCAAAAAATATACTGATCCTTTCCATTTACAAATCATGGCATTCATATCAAAAAATACATATGCATAAAGGTTTATTCATCATACATACACAATCCAATATGTATTTGATGTGCATATATATTAACTAATGTTCAAGGCTAGTGACCATAAACTAGTTCCTATTTAGATATATGTACACGACACATGGAGAGAGAGAGTTGGAATTTAACTGACGACCTGTAGTCCATATGTCTCTATGCAAAACTTTATGCACCAAAGTATCCAAACCTTAAGCTTCAGTATATGAAAAATATAATTACAATTTAGTGAGTCTCGACTCAATGAATAAAAACAATAATCAGATTCTTATAGCACAACCAATAATCAAATATCATTAGGATATATTATAAGTATAACAATTGACTATGCAAGTGCAAGTGCAAGTACAATAGATTGATTTTTTTCATGACCTTGCGAGGCAAACACTACTCCTGGGAGTTCATATGATTCAAGCGACATTTGATTTTCCTGGTTAGCATATAACAAGTGAATCATTTGATCAATAACATGTGCCAACAAGACATATTGGTCCCTTTTCTAAGTGATTTGCAAGTGTTTGACAAGCTGATCACAACATCCTTTTAGTTCCATATGCAAGTGTTCATAATAATGGTATACCAAGTAATCATTAAGATCATACAATTCTCACTTGGCTTGTATTCATATGTAAAAGGTAACAATTCAATCACATATATATGTAATAGAACATAATCACATCATAAAATTATCACACATACACATTAGAATCTAATTATGATTTTTACTCACTTTTTGATGTGACCAACCTTTACGGTAGATTTGGTTCTCTCTCTATGGCTTCCTCAAAGTGTTAAGATCCTAACATTTGATACATACATGGTTATAAGTATTTAAAAATGATTATGGATGTCTAGTATGCAACAATGACATGATCCATGCAAGTGGACCTAGTGTTTATGCATATTTTCCTTATATAACAACCTGGCCTTACTACACTCTCATAGTAATAACTCTAAATATACTTATCCAAATGACTTGATTATTTTTTTCAAATAAACTATACACATAATGATACAACATAGTCAAATTTTAGGTCAATATAAGGCATATAGAAAATGTGGTGAATTTTTTAATTTTGCCTTATTTAATTGCCATCTTAGTATGAGTATGCCTTACATTCTTGGGTATCTCTCCGATTGTACAAATCCAATTACAAAAATAATCAACTAGAAGTTAAAAAAACACATAAAGGAACATTTTTCGCATTTTACTCATTGTCTAATTCAGTCACCCAAACAAAAGACCAATATCAAGGTATGCAGGTTTTCAACGTGTTCACAAATGAAGGGGAAAGATCTCAAAACCCATGTTCAAATTGGCAAAAATATTTCCTAGCCTTGTAGGTCAAATATAAATATAAAACTTTCAAGTTTATCAAATCATCAAATTTCGAATCTATGGCCATCAAATTCTTGAAAAATAGAATTATAGGATAGGTGAGTTTTCATTGGGTACAAGGTCAGTCACAATCACTGAACCATATTTTTTTCCACACAACAAATCAAGTAAAACAACTTTATAGGTTTTTAGAGGGGATATAAACCTATAAAATTTATGTTTACCACTTTGTATAAATCATAATATAAAGTCATCAAAATATAAGAAAACAAAAAATTGAGGTGATTTCGATTGGCTGTGAACCAACCCTAATGAAGGAGTCATATCACCTCACACACACCAAATTAAGCAAAACTGTTTTGTATGAACCTACATGGGGCATAATGCTGACTTTAACATTTTAAACTTTTCCTAATTTCTCTTATAGGGTTATGAAATTATGGGTACGAAGTTATGCTCTAACAACAAAATCAACAGAATCAGCTCTTATTTATCTTGAATTTCAACTTCCATACATGAGCTCTACCTTAAATACTCTATAATTCTTACTAACCATGTATGATTAACTTGTCATGAGGGAGTAATTTCATATGGGAAGAAGATTAATTAACTTACCTATTTTTCCAGAACTAGAAAAGCTTAGGAATCCTTCCCAGACAGCTCACTCTTATCCCTCTCCTTCTGCCTCTTCTTCTTATTTTTCTTTCTTTCTTTTTTTTTTCCTCAACTCTCTCTTTCTTCTGCTGCCTTCATGTTTAACCTTGCTATTTTGGTCCTAAAGGATGAAAAATTCCACTTGTAAACCTATTGTAACAAGACAAAATCATAGTGTTTCACTTTCATATATTGGAAGTTCACTTTTCCTCTTTTAGTCCATCTTTTTCACTCCTTCATCACATCTATCCATCTCCTAATCCCCATATGCTCTTTATACTTTTAAATAAGCTCTAAAAAACCATTATTTATGATACTATAATATGCACACAATATAAGATAATTTGCCATGCAACTATACAAACATTACATATATGTTAAAGTGTCCCAAATGCAATGGTGCAAGTGTCATCATCATGCTTATCCAATTCACATATCTAAATGATCATTTATCTATTGCATATGTTCATGTAAGAATGCCAATGAATGTGGATAGGGATGTTACATTTCCATTATCTTATTTAGTTCAATTATGAGCTATGAATATACAACTAAATAAACAAAATAATAAGGTATTGATTGCTACTTTTCAAGTGTGACCAATATTTGCATGATCGAATTAAAGAAGCACAAGGCAAGCATCTAAAGTTACATAAAATGATTGAAATGGTAAAACATATAAGACATGGTAATTTTTATATTTAAAATAATGCCTTGATATTGGTTCTCGTATTTGTGTGCTTAATGTTGATAACTTGCGAAGAGAAATCCTATAAGAAGCACATAATGCTCCATATGTCATGCATCTAGGAATGACAAAAATGTACAATACCCTACAATCTCATTTTTATTGGCCTATAATGAAGAAAGAAGTAGCAACCTATGTTTAATCATGTTTAACTTGTCAGTAGATCAAAATGGAACATCAAGCACTAGTTGGAAAATTGAAACCATGGATGATTCCAGTATGGAAATGGGAAAGAATCACCATGGACTTTGTATATGGGTTACCAAGAACATTAAAGAATGATCATTGATAGACTAGCTAAGTTAGCTCACTTTTTGCCTCTTTAATGGCGTAGTTCACTTAAGTACTTAGCCAAGAAATACATGGATGAAATTGTTAAATTAAATGGAGTTCTAGTGTCTATTGTATCAAATAGAGATCCATGATTTACATCTCAATTTTGGATTAATTTGCAATAGGGCTTTAGGTACCAAGTTAAGTTTCAATACTGCTTTTCATCCTCAAACAGATGGGAATCATAGAAGACAATTCAGACACTTGAAGACATGCTTCGAGCTTGTGTGATAGAGTTATAAGATGCATGGGATGAATATATTGCCTTGATTGAATTTGCTTATAATAATCGTTATCAAAGCAGTGTACAGTTGGCACCATATGAAGCATTATATGGAAGAAAATGTCGAAGTCCTATCCACTTAGTTGAATAAGGGATGCATGTTTTATAAGGGCTAAAACTATTGCAAGACACTGTGGATAAGGTGAAGGTAATCAAAAGCAAACTTAAAGCAGCATAAGATAGGTAAAAGAGTTATGCAGACCAACACATAAGAAAAAATGGAATATGAAGTGGGACACAAAGTGTTGCTTCGAGTTTCACCATGGAAAGGAATAATTTGATTTGGCAAGAAGGGAAAATTGAGTCTTCGATACATAGGACCATGAGATCCTAAAAAGACTTGGTCCATTAGCTTATAGGCTAGCATTACCACCAGAGAAGACTTAGATTCGTAATGTATTCCATGTGAATATGGTTAGAAAGTATCGGTCTAATCCTACTTGTATACTTAAGGATCTAGCAATAACAATTGTAGATGATGTAAGTTACAATGAAGAACTAGTGAAAATCAATAGTTATAAGACAAAACATATGCAAAATCGAGAAATCCCTTTAGCTAAGGTATTATAGAGAAACCACTCACAAGAAAAGGCTACATAGGAAACCAAATAGAACATAAATGACAATAACCATATTTGTTTACAGGTATTAAATTTCAAGAATGAAATTCTTTATAAAAGGGGAATAAATGTATCATCCCTATTCATATTTATTAGCATTCTCATATGAACCTATTCATTGCATAAGTGATTTGCAATCCCACTTGAACATAAGCATTGGATAAATGAAAATTTAGATATGTGAATTGGATAAACATGATGATGACAATTGCACCATTACATTAGGGACACTTGTACATATATGTAATATTTGTATAGTTACATGGGAAATTATCTTATATGGTGTGCATGTTATAACATCATAAATAATGATATTTTAGAGGTTATTTAAAAGTATAAAGAGCATATAGGTATTAGGAGATGGATGGAGATGATAAAAGGGGAGAAGAAGAGGGACTAAAAGAGGAAAAATGAACTTCTAACTAATGGAAATAGGATAACATGATTTTGCCTTATTAGAATAGGTTCACAAGTTGAATTTTCCATCCTTTAGGAACAAAATATAGAATATAAACATGAAGGGCAATAAAAGAAAGGGAGAGCTAAGGAAGAAAGAAAGAAAGGAAGAAGAAGAAGAAGAAGAAAGATGAGGAGAAGAGTGAGCTATCTAGGAAGGAATCCTAAGCTTTTATGGTTCTAGAAAAATAGGCAAGTTAATTTATCTTTTTTCCATATAAAATTACTCCCTTATGACATGTTAATCATGTATGATTACTAAGAATTATAAAGCAATTTAAGGTATAACTCATGTATAAAGGTTAAGGCTTAAAAGAAATAAGAGCTTATTGTGTTGGTTTTGTTGTTAGAGTAGATTTTGTATCCATGATTTCATAAAACTATAAGAGGAATTAGGGAAAGTATAAAAAATTAAAGTTATAGCTTTATGCCTTGTCTAAATTCATGTAAAATTTTTTGCTTAATTTGGTGTGTGTTATAAGATATGGCTCCTTAATTAGGGATGGTTCATAAGCAACTAAAATCTTCTCACTCTGGCTGTTTTCATAAATTTTGATGACCTTATGTTTCGATTATGACAAAGAGAAAAACATGAAATTTTTAAAGTTGTAACCCTCTATAAATAGCTGTAAATCAGTTTTGCTTGATTTGTTTTGAGGAAAAAAATATGGCTCATTGATTGTGACTGACCCTAAACTTGATGAAACATCATAAGACTTATAATTCTATTTTCCAACAATTTGATAGCCATAGAATGAGAATTCGATGATGTGTTAAACTTTAAAATTGTATATTTATTTCTTAGCTACATACTTGTGAAACATTTTTTCCAAAATTGTCATGGTTGATGAGATTTACCCCTTCATCATGACTGATTGTCAAAATGTTGAAAACTTGCTCATGCTGAGATCGGTCATTTATTTTGGTGGCTTTATAGACTGAATTAGACAATGAGTAAAACATGAAAAATATTCCATTATGTGTTTTGTAACTTCTGATAAATCAATTTTGTAGTTGGATTTATACAACTTTAGATATACTCAATAATGTAAGACCTATCCAGACTGAGATGACATTAAAACAGGGCAAATTTCAAAAATTCACCATATTTTCTATATGTCTTATATTAACCTTAAATTTGACTATGTTATGTCATTATGTGTCTAGTGTATTTAAAAAATAATCAATTCACTTAGACAAGTATATATAGAGTTATTATTGTGAGAGTATAGCAATGTCAGACTGTTATATAAGGAAAATATTCATAAACACTATGTCCACTTGCATGGATCATGCCATAGTTACATACCAAGCATTCATAATCATTATAACATACTTATAACCATGTATGTATCAAATGTTAGGTCCTCAACACTTTGAGAAAGCCCTAGAGAGAGAACCAAACCTACCATAAAGGTTGGTCACATCAAAAGGTAAGTAAAAACCATAATTAGATTCTAATGTGTATGTGTGATAATTTTTTGATGTGATTATCTTTTATTACATGTATATGTGATTGAATTGTTACATTTTACATGTGAATACAAGACAAGTGAGAATTATATGCTCTTAATGATTACTTAGTATACCATTGTGAATGAACACTTGCATATGGAACTAAAAGAATGTTGTGACCGGCTTGTCAAACACTTGCAAATCACTTGGAAAAGGGATCAATATGTCCTATTGGCACATGTTATTAATCAAATGATGCACTTGTTATATGCTAGCTAGCAAAATCAAATGTCTCCTGAATCACATGAATTCCTTATAACAGTGATTACCTTACAAGGTCATGACAAAAATCAATTTATTGCATTTGCACTTGTATAGTCAATTGTTATACTTATAATGTATCCTAATGATATTTGATTATTTTTTGTGGCATAAGAATCTAGTTACTCTTTTTTATTCATTGAGTCATAACTCACCAAATCACAATTATGTTTTTCATATATTGAAGCATAGGGTTTGGATACTCTAGTGCATATAGACACATGGACCACAGGTCATTGACTGAACTCCAACTCTCTTTCTCTCTCTCCTTGTGTCCAATTAGCCTGTGCAACCCTCATTTACTTAAAGTAGATTGCACAGCCTCCCTTTGGTTTTCAAGATAGCAACAAACCAGACACTTATTCTGTAAGGCATATGTGTTAAAGAAGCAGTAACTCATGTTTAAGTTACACAATCATAAATGAAAAATAAGATTTTTATATTGATAAATAAGATACCAATGTTCAATAAAAAATGAAGGCAATGTTGCCTCAATTTACTCGAGCATATCTTAAGCAAGCATCCAAGAAACAAAGAGAGGGCTTTCAAATCACCTAAAACCATACAACTTTGCTAATAAAAGCCAAATGTACTATACTAGAATGAAGAAAAAGAAGAAAAAATGTCCTAAGCTACTAATAAGGGATGAGGGTCTCAAAGGCTCCATTGTCTTTGCTTCTAGAAAAAGGTAGCCTCATAATCCTCAGCCTCGCCATTAGTATCCATGTATTTATGCTCTCTAGCTATCTAGGCTAGGCACTCCATCTCTATCTCCACCTCTGCTATGCGCTAATCCTTCTCCTTAATTTCACAATTTTAGCGCTAAATCATCTCCTATAAGAAACACTAGGATTAGGATAAGTAGGACATAAAATAGATAACACACAAACTATGAACACGACTACATGTAATATTATGCTACTCTTTCACTAACCTATAGAGAACGTGCCTACTGTGTAATGATCCTCTTCAGGGCAATGATCAAATCAACCATAGCTTCTATTGTGACATGAGGAATTTGTAAAAAAGGAAAAGGAATATATTCTAAAAAATATAATTTATAATGCAATCAGGATACAATAATTTCAATGAAAAAAGGAACTTACATGGGTGGTCTCAGCTAGATCAAAATTACAAACAAACTGGGTGATTTGTAGTGACACCATTAACCCAATCAATGAAGCCATACAAGACTCCACCATGTTGTCTGACATAAAGGCTAAAATGCCAACCATTGTAGGCTTCACACCTCCTAAAGTAGATCTACAAGCTAATTTGTGACCTTAAATGGTAATCAAATCGGATGTTAAAATAGAAGCAGAAGGTCTTTATATCACTTGGGTAGTGGTGCTTCGACCAATATGCCACAAGGCATTTCCCTTGTTAGGTGCATAGTAGGGAAATGCATAAATAGTGCCTCAGTCAGAGAAAGGCTCCCTAAGAGTGCACCAATCATCCAAGACCTATAACAACCTCTTACAAAAGTGAGCTACTCCCCTAGTATTTGCCACAATGCCACAGTGTAATCTGCACTTGCCAGATACCTCACCTAAAATAAACTAGTAGGCAAATGTTATGGGATACGTCACTCATCTAAGCCATCACACTAATGAAAGATGTGTTTTCTTATATATCACTCCTAAATAGAGGGCCCAACCATTATCAGGTGACTGTAGGAGATGATATCAGCTTCCATTACCTCTATCGCCTATGTTGCAATAAAACCTCTTCAGTCAAGATGCAGTTGCAATGAAGACACAAAATCAATGTATGTATAATATGAGGCAATACAATAATAAATCATGATGGTATCAGTTTATAAGGAATACCTGGTATAGAATGATTATGTTCAAGCAAATGTACCTCGTAGCTATAGAAGAATCCTCACTATGCTCTACCGTATAAAATGAGGGTATCTACCCTGTACCTCATCCTTGGGATCTAGCCCCTATAATAGGCCCAACTCAATGGACTATGCCTACCAATGAGAAATAACATGAGCTTTAAAACAATGAAATGAGACTACAAAACAAAAGATAAAAGAGATAAACAATACTCACAATGAGGACCCTCTAGGCACCGTACATATAGATATGTCCCTATAAGCATCAGTTAAGGTATTGATAGAGGTACACAAGCACTACGGATCCCTAGGCAAAGTAGTGCAAGAAGCTCAAGTATTATAGCATAGGCACAAAATGGAGCTCTACCACCCAAAAGTGTTTAAAAATACGAACCATAACAAGTAGCAACATGTATATTGATTGACCACCTCATTGTGACTACCATCATTAACAGTGCGCTAGTCTGAATGCTCAACCTTGTCGTAGTCCTAATCCCCTTCAATAGGTACAACTAATAACTATCCACAAATAATCTCTCTAGAGAACTAGATAGTGCATGTTAGAGTCAGTAAGTAAAGGAATGCCCGCGAACCTCAACCCGATTAAAAAGGCGAAGTCTCTGAGAGTGATTGTAATCTCACCAATCAAGGGCAGGTGGAAAGTGTAGGTTATGTCCATCCATCACTCCACTAGAGCATGCATCATCAATAGATCTATCCTCAGCATCTCATCAGGAAGCATCCATAAAAATGTCTATATCCTAGTCCCCTTTATCTGCGAGCCCATGCCTTATTTTTGAAAGGAGATGGTCCCATGAAAAGACAAAAAAGAGGATATAGTAAAACATACATGTATATATGTATTTTAGCCCAATTATAACAACTCACAAAATAATAGGATAACGAATCCTTGTCGATAGGGTTTAAAAAAAATTAAGAACAAAACACTATGGGATCAACAAGTTTGAAGACAATAATGGATTAGTCACTATATTACCTTATTTGCAGGTTGTATAGTGAAACCTAGGGCATGCAAGTAAAGGCAATCATCTAGACCCAAAGTAAATTTCCCTAAAATAAAGGGTGAATATCCTAAAAAATTATTTCTAAATATTTTATAAGCTAATCTAATGTTTGCAGGTGAGAAGTAAAATTAGGGGCAATATATGAAAGCCTACACTGGTGAAGTGCATAAAAAATCAAATAAAGATGGGAAAAAGAGGAAAATGATACCTACCACTCTCGAGGAGGCTCTTATAAGATGATGGTACAAATTATAAACCATCGGGTGTTGCCAGTCAGAGGGTAGCTAGGCATAATCATCTTTGTACTCGCATTCTTCAGCGGGCTCACTTGCTTGAACCCCCACTGGGATTGCAGCTAATCTAAGGCGTCGAGAATTGGTAAGTCTTCTTCAAAAATCTCCTTCTAAACAACGAACATCTCATCGTCATAAAACCTCGCCATGTCATATGACTAAAGGAGCTAAGGTTTCCTAGGAGCTACATCTAAAGCTTAGAGAGAGAATGCTTATAAAGCAAAAAAGAATGACATGAATGAGGATGAGTTGCTTTGGAGGCCTTTTATAGTGCCCCCGAGTTGTATATCCTTATTGGGTCAAATCAAGCCAGCTCCCTCCTTAGCACGCAAACCTTAATATCCTTCTTACTTATTAAGCCCAACATCCCAAGAACCTAATTATGATTAAATTACCAAAATACCCTTAATTTCTAAAAAAGTCCAATTACATCCAAGTTACGAAAGCACCTATAGCTTTCAAAAAATCATAAAGTGGCTAACTTACCAAATTGCCCTCATTCCTTTTGGAGCACTTAGAGAATACCCCAAGTTTCTTAATTTAAGACAGACCACGAAGATATCCATCAATAAAAATATAAGTACTTTAAAGAAAAATCTCTCTTAGATAGAACGAAGCCCAAGGAAGCGTTTCTAATATTATCTAATCCCAAGACTTATTAGCATTAGGTAAGGATAAACTATAGGGCAATAAGAAGATCTATAAGAATATAGATTTAGCTTTACTAATGCCATAAGGGCTTATATGACACAAGGACCACCTAGGGGCATCCTTATGCCAAAATCACCAGCCAGAAAAACTGAAAAAACTTATAAAGAGAAACATAACCTTGTTACTTGCTAAAAAGTTGTAAAGAAGTTCAGTACCTGCTTGAGAGTTACTAAAGAATGATAAATCCTACTACTTGCTAAAAGGCTACTGTAAGGACAAACTTAACCTTTATACTTGCTAAAAAGCTCCAATAAGTTTAATACTTGCTTGAGAGCTGCTGAAGGACAATCAACACCAGTACTTGCTAAAGGGCTACTAAAAGGAGAAACATAACCTTGGTACTCACAAGAGAATTGCCAAGAAGTTCAGTACCTATTTGAGAGCTATTGAAGAATGATCAACTCCAGTACTTACCAGATGGCTGCTAGAAAGAGAAACTTAATCTTGGTACTTGCTAGAGAGCTACTAAGAAGTTCAGTCCTTGTTTGAAAGCTACTAAAAAATTACTAACTCCAATAATTGCTAAAAGGCAACTGTAAGAAGAAACCTAACCTTGGTACTTGTTATAAGGCTACTAAGAAGCTTAATACTTGCTCGAGGAGCTATTAGGGGAATTGTATCCTTAGGTATCCTTAATAATGTTTACATTATATACTTTACTTTATTGTGAGTTTATAAAACTTTCATTTCTTAAATGTTATTTTCCAAGTCTCGCAAATAGGGGCAAACTATAAGCATTAAATTTCAGACATCAAGAGAATAAGCTTAAAGATGAAATTACTAATCCAAACTCTCATAGTGAAAAAGGGAATTGCCAAATGAAGGGATGGAAGGCCCTAGGAAACCTTGGAAAATCCAAAGATCAAGGCCAAACCTAACCTAGGGCTACCAACCAAGCTTTATGGGTTATACCACCCATCAAGAAAGGTTTTATAGCCTTATTTAAATCCTAATCCATAAAATACTCTAGAAATGGTCCCCCTCTTTTTTAACCTTAGGGTTGTACAACCCTGGCAAAGGGATGTATAACCCACTCTTAGTTTTATAACCTATGTGAAAACCCTAATTTTAGGATATTCATCTCCCTCTTTATGATTGGTCATGTCCATTATACAACTATGACCATTTTTGGCCCTATGCACTCATCCCACACCTATAGATAATCCTTCATTTGAAGAGGACAAAGTGGCTTAGAAACCCTAAAGTTACTTTGCAAAAATCATCACTTAAAGACCCCCTAAACACATAAAATGTGAAACCTAACCTCACTTCAACCTCTTTAAGGTAGAACTAGGCTTTTATCTTTATATTTTATACATCAGCTTAAGCATTTTTGGAGGATGCTAAACTTGTTATGTGCTTCTGAGGGAAAGACACCATTAAGACATATGAAGGATCCTTCTTCCATTCTCTTTCTTACAACCTTATTCTTTTTTTTTTTTTTTTGTTATATTTTAGGAACCTAGGAAATTAGGGCTATACAAACTTATTAATAGGTTGTGTAACTATAACATTATTAACCAAAATCTTATGTATTTTAATTATGTTATATTTGAATATATACATCACATCGCATAAACATGGCAAGAACACTTACATCATTGCATTTAAATATGCTGTATATGATATTTGCATTGTGTTAATACTTACACACATTGGTATATAAGAATGTAGATGCACCCGATAGAGTTCATATTGGCCCAGAGGTTAGAGATGAATCTATTGAGTTTATTCATGCATGTGAGCATGTTGACCATGTTATAGAGTATCTTGAGATGTCAACAAATAATCTAATTGTGTGTGCAAACCCAACTATCATACAATTTGCTAAGATGATGCATAGATTTACAGCACAAGCTTATGCAAGACCTACCGTAGATAAGAATTATATAGATTGAGGAAGCAAGAAGCAATTGACTTTGAGGGCATTATAGATCTTATTAAGGTCGAGGAGTGGCATAAAAGAATTGAGAGAATCTTGAACAGGCTTGAATGCACTTCGGATCAAAATCTGAAGTATGCAACATCTTTGCTTCACAATAGTGCCTCATATTAATAGGAGACTATCCCAGGTAGCATTGCCCAATCGATGACTTTGACATGGGATGCTTTTCTAAGGGACTTTGCAAATAAATATACACCAGTAATATACTTAGATAAGAAGAAGATGAAGTTTTTCCAACTGCAGTAAAATGATATGATAGTGGTAAATTATATGGTACAATTTGTTAAACTCTCAAGATATGCCCCAGAGTATTTAGCTACAGAGGAATTGAAGTGCAAAAAATTTGAGAGGGGACTGAGGTAAGAAATTTGAGATCGATTAACAGTTAAGCCAGCCAATTATACTACATTATTAGGAACAACTATTTGAGCAAATAAGGTGATATAAGAGATGAATGCAATTGAGGCAAAAAGGAAGAAAAGTTATGTAGGGTAGAGTGGAGAACCAAATAGAGCAATAAAAATAGGTGGTTTAACATCATATTGGGGATTAGGATTTTAAGGAGTTATAGGAAATAAAAGAGGTAGAGGATAGAGTCAACCTAGTCGATTAATATCAGTGGCATTAGGTAGAGGTTGTTATGGCAATTTTGAAGGTTCAAAGGGTAAGAGAGGATCAATAGGCATAATAGATAGAGGTGTAGCACAAATTTGTATTAATTATAGAAGAACTCATTTTGGATAGTGTTGGGGACCTAAAAGGTTTACTTGCTATACTTGTAGACAACTAAGCCATATAAGTCAAGATTGTCTAATGGCAAGTTTGTCTAGAGGGGAATCGTAGGTAATTGGGTATAATAGTGTTGGGGAGAATCTTCAAGACATAAACAAAGGTAGAGGGTAAGGTATAAAGGAGAAGATGATGGAATAAATTTAATTTTTAGTACTAAACTGACAGCCCATACTCAACCAAGGGCTAAAGTTTATGCTATCACTCTTCAAGAGGCTACAACAACTTTCAAAGTTGTTTCTGGTACAATTTTTATTTGTGGTTTAAATGCTTATGTTTTGATAGACTTAGGATACATGCATTCATTTATGTCTTTAAAATTTACATCATGGGTGCATGCTATAGTTGAATCCTTGTTATATGATTTAGGTGTGTTGATGTCTACTGGAGGTGGTGTGATTGTAAACAATGTATGTAGAACTTGTCCAGTGTCATGTGTAGTGTCGTATTGCCTGCAAATTTGATTTGATGAACTTTAAAGAATTTGATGTTATTTTAGGAATGGGCTAGTTACCAAAACATTATGCAGTTTTAGATTATCATTCTAAAGAATTGATGATCATATCATAAGGGCATCTAAGAGTTATAGAACATGTATGTTAGAATTCAAAGGCAATTAGGATGATCATTTGCCACTAATGAAGTTCACACATAATTATAACATCACCATCCATATTCATTGGCATTATCACATGAACATATTCATTGTATAAATGATTTGAAACCACACATGAACATAGGCATTGGATAAATGGCCATTTAGACATGTGAATTGGATAAGCACGACAATGACACTTGCACCATTGCATTTGGTACACTTGAACATATATGTAACGTTATGGAAAATTATCTTATTGTTATATTACCATAAATAATGGTATTAGAGAGCTTATTTAAAAGTATAAGGAGCATCTAGGGATATGGAGATGGATGAAGGTGTTAAAAGAGTGACACCAATAGGAATTCAACACTATGATTTTGTCTTGTTGTAATAGGCTTACAAGTGGAATATTTGACCCTTTAGGATCAGAATTAAAGGGTTATACATGAGGTACAGTAGACGAAAGAGAGAGCTAAGGATGAACGAAAGAAAGCAAGAAGAAGAAGAAGAATAAGAAGGAGAGGAAGGAGTGTGAGCTGCCTAGGAAAGAGTCATAAGGTTTTCTAATTTTGAGACAATAGGTAAGTTAATTTATCTTTTTCTCAAATGAAATTAACTATTACATGTTAAACATGCATGGTTAGTGAGAATTATGGAGTAATTGAGGTAGAGCTCTTGGATAGAAGTTGAAATTCAAGAGAACAAGATCTGATTGTGTTGGATTTGTTGTTGGAGCAGGATTTGTACTCGCGATTTCATAACCCTAGAAGAGGAAGTGAGAAATATGAAATTTGTAGCTTTATATCCCATATAAATGCATATAAAACAATTTTGCTTGATTTTGTATGTGTGAGGAGTTATGGCTCCTTCATTAGGGCTAGTTCACAACCAATTGAAATGACCTCAGCCATTCTGTTTTCTTATATTTTGATGGCCTTATGTTCTGATTTTGACAAAGTGTAAAAATTAACATTGTAGATTTATATCCCCTCTAAATACCTATAAAGTAGTTTTGATTTATTTATTGTTTGGAAAGAGATATGGCTCATTGATTGGGCTGACCCTGTACCCAGCTAAAACCCCACCTTTCTTTTAATTCTGTTTTTCAAGCATTTGATGGCCATAGATTCAGAATTTGATGATGGTACAAACTTAAAAGTTCTATATTTATGTATGATCTATATACCTGTGGAATAATTTTTCTAAATACAGCATGGTTGTTGAGATATTGTCCCTTAATCATGACTGCTTGTCAATATATTACAAACCTGCTCACTCTGAGATTGGTCCTTTATTTTGGTAACCTTATAGACTGAATTAGACAATGAGTAAAACATGAAAAATGTTCTTTAATATTCTTTATAATTGATGGTAGATTATTATTAAAATTGGATTTGTACAATTTGAGATACAACTAAGAATGTAAGACCTGCTCAGACTGAGATGACATTACAACAGGGCAAAATTTAAAAATTCACCACATTTTCTATATGTCTGATATTGGCCTAAAATTTGAGTATTTTGTATCATTATTGTCTAGTTTGTTTGAAAAAAAGAATCAAGTCATTTGGATAAGTATATCTATAATTATTTATGTGAGAGTGTAGTAAGCTTAAGCTGCCATATAAGGTAAAACATGCATAAACACTAGGTCCACTTGCATGGATCATGCCATAGGTGCATACCAAGCATTCATAATTACTTTGGCATACTTATAGTAATGACCATTTCCATTTACAAAACTCATAGCATCTATGTCTAAAAATACATATGCATAAAGGTTTTATTCATCATACATACACAATCAAACATGTATTTAATGTATATATATGTTAACTAATGTCAGATTCTTATGTCACAACCAACAATCAAATATCATCAAGATACATTACAAGTACAACATTTAACTATGCAATACAATAGATTAATTTTTGTCATGACCATGCAAGGCAAACACTGCTCCTTGGAATTCATATAATTCAAGTGACATTTGATTTTGTTGGCTAGCATATAACAAGTGATTCATTTGATCAATAACATGTGCCAATGGGACCTATTGGTCCATCTTCCACATGATTTACAAGTGTTTGACAAGTCAGTCACAACACCCTTTTAGTTCCATGTGCAAGTGCTCATTGATAAATAGTATACCAAGTAATCATTAAGAGCATATGATTCTCATTTGACTGTATTCACATGTAAAACGCAACAATCCAATCATATATACATGTAATATAACATAATCATCTCATAAAATTATCACACACGCATTGAATCTAATTATGATTTTTACTCACCTTTTGATGTGACTAACCTTTATGGTAGGTTTGGTTCTGTCTCTAGCACTTCCTCAAAGTTTTGAGACACTAACATTTGATACATACATGGTTATAAGTATGTCAAAATGATTATGAATACTTGGTATGCAACTATGGCATGATTCATGCAAGTGGACCTAGTATTTATGCATATTTTCCTTATATGGCAGCCTAAGCTTGCTACACTCACACAATAATAACTTTATATATACTTATCCAAATGACTTGATTATTTTCTTTCAAACAAACTAGACACATAATGAGACAACATATTCAAATTTTAGGCCAATATCAGACACACAAAAAATGTGGTGTATTTTTAAATTTTGCCCTGTTACAATGTCATCTTAGTCTAAGTAGGTCTTACATTCATCTAAAATTGAACAAATCCAATTTCTATAATAATCTATCATCAATTAAAAAACATATAAAGGAACATTTTTTATGTTTCACTCATTGTCTAATTCAGTCTATAAGGTCACCAAAACAAAGGAACAATCTCAGGGTGAGCAGGTTTGTAACATGTTGACAAACAGTCATGATGAAGGGATAATATCTCAACAACCATGCAAGATTTTGCAAAAATATTTCATAGGTATCTAGATAAAAAATAAATATACAATTTCAAGTTTGAACTATCACCAAATTTTGAATCTATGGCCATTAAAATCTTAGAAAACATAATTAAAAGAAAGGTAGGGCTTCATCTAGGTATAAGGTCAGTCTCAATCAATGAGCCATATCTCTTTCCACATAACAAATCAATCAAAACTGCTTTGCATGTATTTATAAAGGATATAACCCTACAGTTTTCATGTTTTACACTTTGGAAAAATTAGAACACAAGGCCATCAAAATATAAGAAAACAGAAAGACTGAGGTCATCTTGGTTGGTTGTGAACCAGCCCTAATTACGAAGCCATAACTCCTCACACACAATAAATCAAGCAATCCTATTTCATATGAATTTATATGGGATATAAAGCTACAATGTTCATATTTTTCACTTTCCCTAATTCCTCTTCTAGTGTTATGAAATTGTGGGTACAAAATCCTACTATAACAGCAAAATCCAACACAAACAACTCTTCTTATCTTGAATTTCAACTTCCATCTAAGAGCTATACCTCAATTACTCCATAATTCTCGCTAACCATGCATGATTAACATGTCATGAGAGGCCAATTTTAGTTGAAAATAAGTATTATCCTAGAATTATAAAACCTTAGGGCTCTTTCTTATGTAGCCTACACTTCTTCCTCTCATTTTTCTTCTTCTTCTTCTTCTTATTCTTCTTCTTCTTCCTCCTCTTCTTCTTCTTCTTCTTCTTTTTCCTCCTCTTCTGCTTCTTCTTATTCCTTCCTTCCTTTCTTTCTTCCATAGCTCTCTCTTTCTTCTATTATAACACATGTCTAACCCCTTAATTCTGATCCTAATGGGTTAAAAATTCCGTTTGTAAGCCAACTGCAACAAGACAAAATCATGGTGTTGCATTCCTATTGGTTGGAAGTTCACTTTCCCTCTTTTAGTCCCTATTTTTCACTCTTTAAGCACCTCCATCCATCTCCTAGTTCCTAGATGCTTCTTATACTTTAAAATAAGTTCTATAACACCATTATTTATGATGTTATAACAAGCATACAACATAAAACAATTTGTTATGCAACTATACAAACACTACATATATGTTCAAGTGTCCCGAATGCAACGGTGCAAGTGTCATTGTCATGCTTCTACAATTCACATGTCTAAATGATTATTTATCCAATGCAGATATTCATGTGGGATTTTATATCATTTATATAATGAATATGTTCATGTGATAATGCCAATGAATATGGATAGGGATGTTATATTTCTTCCCCTCTTATAAAGAATTTCGTCCTCAAAATTCAATACCTATAAACAAATGTGGATAGTTTCATTTCATGTTCTCTTCGATTTTCCATATAGCCTCTTCTTATAAGTGGTTTCTCCACAACACCTTAACTAAAGGGATTTCTTGATTTTGTAACTATTTTGTCTTATAACTGATGATTTCCACTAGTTCCTTAATGTAACTTACATCATCTGCAATTATTATCGCTGGATCCTTAAGTATATGTGTAGGATCATATCGATATTTTCTAAGCGTACTCATATGGAATACATCATGAATATCAGCCATCTCTAGTGGTAGTGCTAACCTATAAGCCAATGGATAGATTCTTTCTAAGATCACATATGGTCCTATGTATCTAAGACCTAGTTTTCCCTTCTTACCAAATCGAATTATTCCTTTCCATGGTAAAACTTAAGGGAACACTTTATCTCTCACCTCATATTCCATTTCTCGTCTGTGTTGGTCTACATAGCTCTTTTGCCTATCTTGTGCTGCTTTAAGTTTGCTTTTGATTACTTTCACCTTGTCTATAGTGTCTTGCACTAGTTATGGCCCTTTTAAAACACGAATCCCTTTTTCATCCAAATAGATTAGACTTCGACATTTTCTTCCATATAGTGCTTCATATAGTGCCATTTGTATACTATAATGATAATGGTTATTTTATTTAGTCAAGGCAATATATTCATCCCATGCACCTTTAACCTCTATCACACAAGCTCAAAACATACCTTCAAGTGTCTGAATTATCCTTTCTGATTGCCCATCTGTCTGATGATGAAAAGCAGTACTGAAACTCAACTTGGTACCTAACGCCTATTGCAAACTGACCTAAAATCGAGATGTAAATCTTAGATCTCAATCTGATACAATGGACACTAGAACACTATGTAATATGACAATTTTATCCACATATTTATTGGTTAAGTGCTTAAGTGAACTACCTCACTGAATAGGCAAAAAGTGAGCTAACTTAGGTAATCTATCAATGATCACCCATATAACATCATTCTTCTTCAAAGTCCTTGGTAACCTATACACAAAGTCCACGACTATTCTTTCTCATTTCCATACTGGAATCATCAATTGTTTCAATTTTTCAACTGGTGCTTGATGTTTCATTTTGATCTGCTGACAAGTCAAACATGTTGAAACATAGACTGCTACAATTTTCTTAATTTTAGGCCACAAAAAATGATATCGTATGGTATTGTACATTTTCGTCATTCCTAGATGCATGGCATATGGAGCATTATGTGCTTCTTTTAGGATTTCTCTTTGCAAGTTTTCAACATTAGGCGTACAAATACGAGAACCCAACATCAAGGCATCATTTCAAATATCAAAATCACCATGTCTCCCTTGTTTTACCATTTCAATCATTATATGTAGCTTTGGATCCTTGCCCTATGCTTCTTTAATTTGATCATGCAACATTGGTCTCACTTGAAAAGTAGCAATCAATACCACCATTCTTTTATATGTTTAGTTCCATATTCATAGCTCGTAATTGAACTAAATAAGACAATGGAAATACCTATAAATGAGCTACACCGCTTCTTGATTTCCTACTCAAAGCATCAACAACCACATTTGCCTTCCCTAAGTGATACTCAATGGTACAATCATAATCCTTTAGTAGTTCTAACCATTACCTCTATCTCATGTTTAATTCTTTTTGGCTCATCAAATACTTTAAGCTCTTGTGATCTGTAAATATCTGAAAAGTTTCTCCATACAAGTGGTGTCTCCATATTTTCAAAGCAAACACAACGACAACAAGTTCTAGGTCATGTACTGGATAAGATCATTCATAAGGTTTCAGTTGTCTAGATGCATATGCAATTACCTTACCATGTTGTATTATAACACATCCCAAACCTTGATGAGAGGCATCACTATATACTACAAATCTTCTATTACCCATAGGAATGGCTAACACAAGAGCTGATGTCAATATGTCTTTTAATTCATCAAAACTCTCCTGAAATGCTTTAGACCACTAAAATGGTACATTTTTTTGAAGTAACTTAGTCAAAGAAGCAGCTATAAGTGAAAACCCCTCAACAAATCGGCGATAATACCCAGCTAGTCCTAGGAAACTTCGGACTTCTGCAACATTCTTAGAGGTTTCCCATTTTACTATTGCTTCAATTTGGTTTGGATCCACCTCTATGCCCTTTTCAAAAACTATGTCCTAAAAATACCACATGGTCAATCTAAAACTCGCACTTGTTTAATTTAGCAAATAGTCATTTTTCTCTCAAAATTTGCAACATAATCCTTAAATGTTGTTCATGCCCCTCTCTACTCCTTGAATACACTAATATGTCAACAATGAACATATTTACACAATTGTCTAAGTAAGGCTGGAACACTTTATTCATAAGAGCCATAAATGTTGCAGGTGCATTAGTCAAACCAAATGGCATCAACAATAATTTGTAATGCCCATTCCTAGTTTCAAAAGTTGTCTTCAACACATTTAAGTTTGAAATTTTGAGCTGATAATATCCTGATTTTAGGTCAATTTTAGAAAACACCTATGCCCCTTGTAACTGGTCAAACATATCATATATCCTTGGTAAAGGATACTTGTTCTTCACAGTGACCCGATTTAACTGCTTATAATCAATACACAACCTCATTGTCCCATCTTTCTTTTTAATAAATAATACTGGAGCACCCCATGGTGACACACTTGGTCTGATGAATTCCTTTGCAAGTAGTTCCTCGAATTGGGTATTTAATTCTCTCAACT